>JBAMJV010003283.1:0-100973 GCA_037951105.1 Echinarachnius parma
TCGGGAGTTATTCTAATGGCTTCCTTTCATTATCCAGTCAATCCCTTGAGTTCTGCTTATATGCATTAAGACAATGGGCCCCTTTGAAAGTCAGTCATAGTATAACAGGTCACCAGCAATACAGTGTCCAGGATGATCCAGGACTCAATTTGGCTGATGACCGACTATATATATACTATGACTGAATTTCAAAGGCCCATAATTGTCCTGAAGCCTATAATAAGAACTCAATGGATTGACTGGATAATGAAAGAAAACCATTAGAATATCTCCGGGACCATAGCAACGAGACAGTGCTGGAGCAAAGTGGGTTAACTGGTTACCGGTAGTCTTTGTCTTTTAGGCCAGGCTCTAGTTGAGCCACTGATGAGAATTCGGGCCATTGACTTTAAAAACTGGATTTTTATTTTATTTTAGCAGGTTGGTTTCTTCTTGAAAACTTACTTTGACAGAGAAATACTTTCCCCTCGTGCTCGCTTTGTAGCCTCTGTACATCCTGAAGGGTCAAATGATACAGTGTGGGGTCTCCCTGCAGACTCTAAAACATGCAACCTAGATTCATTCCTCACCATCGATCTCGGATCGGTGGTCACTGATCTGCACTGGGCGATGTCAATCGGAATAGAATCAAACGTTGATATCCGATCAGTCATCGATTTTGACAGGGTGATCGTATGGGAGTGATCCGGAATGGAATCATCGACCATGGCGGTCAACGGCACTTGGTCCATTCGAAGTCGACGCCGAACGCACAGATACACTCCTTGTCATGGTCAGCGCGGTCGCCTTGGTATTGTATAAACGAGTCAGGAGCAGCTTTGCTCGGTTTAAATTCCCCGTCATCATGTTCAACATCAAAGCCGGCCGTGCAACAACTACCTCTATTTCCCTACGATATGTTCAAGACGATCGAGTTCATGTGGTGACCATAAATGAGGACGTCTTTGGCGGGAAAATCTGAATACTGGCGTTTCGTACGGTGATCTCTTCTTCGTGTACCCGGTGACATAATTATTCAGCATCCCCTTAATTAGGTCACTCGAATAGACATATAATTTAAGACACTGCTCCGCTCGAATACAATTATTGGCGGAAATACAAACGGTTAGATTGCACTGTCATTTGCGCATATAAACGTTTGTATCCACTTGAATATTCATTTTGCGAAAATTGAATAAATTTCATCCTTGTCCATATCTTGAGTAATTAATTAATAAGACGGGCATTTAGTTACCATCTTCCAAGTACATTTCATTACTTAGATTGAAAGTGGCGAACTGCGTTCATTTTGTTTTTCTCTCTCCATTGAGTATTCCAAAACCAGAGCACAGAAAGGGCAAAATGACTTTCAACACTGCTGCTGAAAACTAATACGCAAGTCAAATTGTTTAAAGATGAGGAAAATAGTTTTGATCGCGTGTTCCAGTAATCCGTGAAACAACGGATGTATGCCAATTTTAGAGAAAAGTCAATCATGAATCAGACATTTTATTTTATATGTCTGATAACAGACATCCAGAAGAGGAAGCTTTCAACGAGATGTACGTCATCATGAGCTGAGCATCTCACTCAAATTTTGCAAATGGATTTGATACAGGCACTGACATGGGTGAGGATGGGTTTGCTTCATTTGCCACTCATATACACGCATTAATGCCATCATCACGCTAATTGTCTCAATACACTGCAAAAAGGTTGATCTATTCAAATTGATCGTCTGATTCGCCTATGTCAATCAGTGTCCGAACATAATGTATCAACAGACCAGTTAGGATGTGATCATGGGTAGCTTTATAGTCCACCACACTGTGCTGTACTGAGAATGTGATCATGGGTAGCTTTATAGTCCACCACACTGTGCTGTACTGATGCCGACATAATTCAACACGTTTTGATGGGAATTCTTGATATCGATGGGCGTTCTCGTTGGTCTTATGTAGGAAGTAGCATTTAGACAAATATAGTAACATTCGGAGGTAAGTCCTGAGATGAGAAAGCCAAAAGATCCCCTAGTATATCCACTGCCATGTAGTTTGTGTCACAAGCTGCAGATGCACGTAAAATCATGTGTGGCTTTTTTTCCTCTGCTCTCAAGTTCCAGAACTATTTATCCTTTCTCAAAATCTCAATTTTCACTGAAGTCCACAATTCCGCACACCTTGATAGGTCCGACATTAATCGCAGTGATTGTTTAGATAAGGAGAGTCAATTTCTCGATTCAAAGCGAACCATACAGAGTCAAGTTCTGTCATAGAATATCCCACAAAGATACCAATCAGAGAGATCCGTTTCTCACAATATACGTACACCCACTTTTCATGCTTTATGGGAGAAAATATTGATATTTATAAATTCATTATTACCCAAATAAAAGATCTCTAAAATGCGCAAATGCAAGGATTCAAATATAATTCACACGTAACAACAATACAATAAACGTGATTACATGAAAAATAGATGACATGGAAATAAAACGAATATAAACAAACAAAGAATGTTTGTATAACCCTTATATGTGTTTTATTTCTATGCAATGTTCTTTTTAGGATTGCATTACGATTATCTAGGAATCCTATCATCTTCCAAACTCTTCACCTAGAGTATATCATTTTACAGCTAGACACAGTGATAACTATATGTGATTACGATAAAGATTACAATAAGTGTTGAAGGTCTATGCTAGTTGTATGGTGTAATGTAAATGTGTAATTATTCACATTTCCTTTTATAAATTATTATTAGCGTACAGATTTACTTTAAGCCACGTATGAGTTCATTACCCAACAATTTGAAAGTAAATAATATATCATGAGATTATACAATAATTATTGTTTGGTACGACCTATCTAACCATAATCATGATTGTCACCATAATAATAAAACGTAGACACTGAATATTCGCATTTATATTCATTTGGAAATACAAGGTGCACATTAGTATAGGGATTTTCGTTTCAGGCATTCATAAAGTTAGTTACAGGCCGCGTTTAGATATAATCAATATTATATTCCATTCACAATACACAAACTCCAACATCAAAATCCTGGATCTTTGAATATTATTGTGTTTTTTTTAAAATCGGAATCAATGCAAGTATTATCATGATAGAAAATCTATGATGTATCACAATCATCTTTAGTTTTCATATGCATTTTCCTACAACGATAGGCGTAATACAAGGCAGGAACTGGAGTTTTGGAAGTTTGGATGACGGCAATAATCGACAAAAAGATCTATACAATTGGGGCAAAACGCGTCATTTTCGGGCAGCTATAATTATAGTATGTGGTGAATAAATAATTTTTTTTATATTTTGCTTGCCAGACAAATCAAGAAAGGTGATAATTAGAGTCGAGAGATCTCATCCCCGGCAGGAACCATGTGCATGCCCAAACGCCCTTGCCTACAACGGGAGTCTGGTTTCCATGGCAACATGTATTTGTTTTCGCCACTAATATTCATTATTCATGCACAGTAAGCCAGTAGGCTTATTCATTTAACTGGAGGTCTTAAAACTTGCTTTACCAAAAATCAATTCCACATTATTTAGTGGCGAGGATACGGGAACACGAGAGTGGCCACAAACCCCATACAATAATAATGTTACAACACAATATCACACAAGGGTAAAAATTCAAGAAATACATACATAACATACAACAGTTTGACGGTAGATTTCTCAATGATTAAGAAATGTTTGTCAGTATTGTACACATCACTGCAGAGCTTATCTTCTTATCTTCCATATGAAACCATAAAGAAATCAAACCATCACGCATGAATGATTAAAGATAATCTGTAGCGGTACTGTCCGAAACCCAATTGTTCAAAATTATAGACGACTTCTAAACGTTCCGCTCTGTTGTTAGCTGCATCGTCGAGCAAGCTTCTGTTTCCTTTTCGCAGGAAAAAACCGAATAAATGGAAACCTGCATTTATTTGCAGTCATATTTGTTAATGAATTAAATCAATTAACAATGCATTTTTATTACTAGTATTATAATCATTATTATGATTATGATTATTCTAATTATTATTATTATTATTATTATTATTATTATTAATATTATTATTATTATTATTATTATTATTATTATTATTATTATTATTATTATTATTATTATTATTATTATCATCTTCCAAACAGAGTTCGCGCTTAAAGGGGTAGTACAGATTTGATAAAGCTGAGCTTTAGCTGAGCACAATAACATTACAAACTAATGTTATAACTCTACCATGCTCGAAAGGTATATCAAATTACAAACGACTAAGTAAAAAGCCTGTTATAATTTTCAAAAGAACAATTAAACACAAGAGGGCGCTCTCTAAAAAATCACTGGTTTCAACCATTTTTCATAGATAAGTATGCATGTGATGTTTTGTTGAAATAATGATTAATTAGAGAGATCATCAACAACTATCCAATTTATCCACTATTGCTGCTCTCTACCCAGGTGTATAAATGGGGACCGGTAGGAAGTGAAAGCCTTTATGTGAACGATCTTCTTGAGCCCACTGAGCGCTTGGAAGGAATACTCCCCAGGGAGTGGAGATGGTGCACACAATGTGTGCTGGTTTGCATTGTATCCTATGACCGGGGTAATAATAAAATTGTAAAGCGCTTAGAGATGATTATCAATCGTGATAGGCGCTATATAAATAGTGGATATTATTATTAACTATTTAAAAACCTCTTTTGAAAATGTTGAAAAAGTGTAAGCATTCTTTAAATTTTTACAAAAATCATCGATCCGATCGTTTCCGAACCGATTTTGATCATATAAAGTTCATTCTATCATTAAAACTGTATGCTCTTTCAATTTTTACACTCAGTTTTTCATTATCTCACAAACATTATTTTGTGCAGCGCCCTCTATACCAAAACTGAACTACCCCTTTAACGTGTTGAATGATCTAGTGGGCAATAATAAAGACATTATTTCAGAATTTTGAATCCACATCACATATTCCCAATACCGATCAATACATTATGATCATTGTCGTCATCCACTTAGTATGATGATAATGACAATGATGGCGTCACCGTGATCGATGCCGAAGCCACGACCACGCCGTACATGTTCCTGCCGCGACACTCGTACACGCCCGCGTCGCTGCCGGTGATGTTACCGATGTCCAGCCATGTCGTGACCATGTTCGGCTCTGGTCCACCGTGCTGGGTGACGAGGTAGCGCGCGTTGTCGCCTGGTATGGTGCCGCCCGACAGCGCGACGCCGTTCCGATGCCACTCGACGCTGGGCAGCGGCTGGGACGCGAGCTCGCAGTGCAGTAGTGCTCGCTCGCCCATCCGTGTCACGACCTCTAAGGGTGCTGTCACAATTTCTGGAACTGGATGCAAAATAATGAATACAAAAATAAATCATGTTTGCTTTAGCAGAATAACAGAAAAACAAGGAAAATGACTGGATGTTTCATTATGCGTTTCTGAAAAGGATAACTAAACTTCTAGAATTATAACATCATATTTTTGTCAGGAAGTTGGTCCCTATATTAAAACCTAGTTGTGCTTTTGACTTGTTCCTTTCTCTGTAACTGCATTATCAAGTTTTTTCATATATCGTACATGTTCAAGTTAAATATCTCTAAAACGGTTTGATAGACAAATATTTCTTGGTCATACACATGTATATATATATTTCGTGTCAAAAGATTCTAAAAACTTTTCATTTTATTGGTGTAACATAAATTATTTTGTATTAAAGATATTTATAACAAATAGCAGATATTCATTATTTGTATATTTTTATCAATAAAATAATAATTACAATAATAATCAAAACAATACAATAAACAATACTAATTTCCCTGGGAGACGTTCAACTATAGTTACTGCAATAAGTTAGCGATTATCACATTGCATTTTCGCCCATTACTCGGTAATATATGACATTAATTTACCATGGAATTTCCACACATCACTCAGTGGACATATCGGATCACTAAAATACACATTTTATTAACACTTCGTCTGATTTTGCACTGCAACGAAGTAATATATCCCTCAAAGATCATAACAATTGTATTGGGGTTATGTGCATGTGCCTACAGACCAAAATAATATCAGCATAATACTAACCTCCAGGACACATTCCGCGTTTCCACTCGACGATGTTCCGTCCAGATTTGGCGGCAGCCTTGGCGGCGGCCTTCTTCAGCTGACACGGGTTGTCGTATGTGACACCGTCGCTCCCGCATACCATCTCCTGGTCGACGCAGAAGCACACGGTCTCCACTGCCTTCAGAAAGACCAGCGGTGAGAGGTTGCGGGCATCGGCCGTCTTCCGGGGTAGGTCGATGTTAGGCAGGCAGCGCATGTGATCACCACATCGACCGAAGTAGTTTTCGCGCGGGTCCCATCTCATCTTGATCGTCGACGCTGTGATTGACTTCTTCGATGACGTCGATGGAGCGAAGTTTCGTTCGAACTCGTCGAAGGTTTCGTCATCGGGGTCGCAGTATTCGTCTACACCATTGCCGCAGACGTGACAACAGCTGCAGGGATCGCGAGTGTCAGGAACGAGTCCGTGGGGACATTGGTCTGGTAATATGTCGGGACAAGGCTGAGTTTCACAATTGCATATGACGCCGTCGTGATCATCATCGATAGAATGGTCATCTGGACCAAAATCGAGCTCAACTTCCGTGACTATTCGATCGTGACGATCACTGTGTTTTCTTCTCGCAGATATGCTCCCAGCCGAGAAAAGTAGAAGAGTGATGATTATAGTTACAAGCGCCATAATACTGCTGATATTCTTAGTTGTGTGTATTATCATGAAAACTAGATGTTAATACTAGTGGTTATTATTATCGTTCACTGGAAAATATATCCTACTTGAACATGAACTACCTTCAACGTGTTCTGATCCATTTCTGCGATAATCTCGAAGTGAGATCGTCTGAAAACAAACACAAAAGATTATGGCAATATATGGATAGAAACTCCAATGTATGTGTGTATGCTTGGCTCTAAACAAATTATAATTGTTATCATACCTCCCCAAACACGGCGGTGAGTCCCGCCCCTGCAGAGTGACGGTATTTCATAAGTCGACTGTCTTCATAACGAGTCCTGACAACCGTATTATGAACTTTAAAAATTAAATTGTTTTCACAATCGAGCGATCTGAAAGGCGATAGCTCCGTACCGGGCACTGGCGTAGCGAGGGGTGGGGGCTCCTGGGCCGAAGCTCCCCCCCCCCTATAACACTAAGAAAAAAAGGTACAACTTTGCACCTTTAAAGGTGCAAAGTTGTACCCCAAAGGTACAAGATTGTACCCTAAAGAAGGGGTGCAAAATTGCACCCTATATGTTGAGTGTGAAAAGTTGTACCTTAAAAGGAGCCGCCAGTGTTGCATCACTTTGCACCTTTTTTGTACCTTTTTTTCTTAGTGTATACTCAGGCTTGTTAGCCAGTGGTTTTTATTTTGAGGCTTTGAATTGCTTAAATCCAAAAGCGTCCGGGGGCTCCGAAAAAGATAAAAAGAAAATAGGCTTTCCCCGTGATTCGAACCCGAGACTTCCGGATTGCTAGACCCGTACTCTTCCCACTGAGCTAGGAAAAGCCCTTGTGCTGGTGTTATTCACTGAAACCCGTCAATGTTCTTGATGGTCAGAAGGTATTATAAACCTGACACAAACCCGAAGGATATGATTATATGTAATCAACTTAGGGATATGTGCGAGGGATCACCGAAGTGATGCAGCTTTTTTATATTATTATTCTTTATTAATTTTCATACATATTATATATTTCTGGTAAGTTTCCCTATTATTATTATTAATAATTATCATCATCAACATTCTCATTATTATCATCATCATTTAGATACATGTAGTTACGCCACTACGATCACGAACACGAATACAAACAAAAACAATAGGAGTTCGAAAAGTGGTTGTGGGCTAGGGCTGCTGCAGCCCTGCTAGTTTTGAAAAGGGCAATATTCGCAAGCCCAATCCAATTCTGGAAATATTACCTCACTTACATTTCATTTTCGGGCAGGGATGTGGTACAACAAAATGATGACATTTCTTGTCAATTGAAAACGAGAAGGATAGTATTCGGGCATAAGCCCTCTGCCCCTATATATTGCAATAAAAATGAACGTGCCCGTTTATGCCCATATGTGAATTTACATGCACTTGAGTTCTCCTCCTCAACCCCGATGAGGGACCATGCACCACCCGATTCTACATGCCCTACTAGCCTGCTAAATTGGTTGGAATATGGTACGGGCGCGGCGCTGTGACCTCCGCTGTTACCCCTCTGCCGTGTCGGCTTCAATCACATTCCTAACTTCACCTGAAAACCCGAGATAAAGGACTTGGGAATCAAAACCACTTTGAACTTGGAATTAAAACCACCTTTTCAATCGTATTTCCGTGTTGTGCCATGGTTCATCTTCTTACTTGTTTTTCCCCATTAGTTATTGTTTTATGGAAAACGGTTTTTACTTTTTTTTATGAGAAAATGTCACTACCGCATCCCGATCTCTGCATATATGAAACATTATTAAAGGGATCTACTGGCATTAAAGGCAAAGGGATAGTACAGCTTTGGTCAAACTGATAAGTAACCAAAACTGTTTTTTTTTTTTTTTTTTTTTTTTTACAGACGCGTTCAATAACTTATGATTGTTTACGTCTGGGATCGCCCATTAGACGCAGCCAGGTTTGGATTATATAGCAAAGCGCGAAGCTCTTACCAAATGATACACTTAGTTTTCGGGGTACCACCACCCACAAATAATATTCTTATAAATGAAAAGGTAACATCTTTAGTAGTCCATTCCATCAACAAGTTCACAAAAATATATTTCCAGAAAAGAAAGATATAATTGGAAAACACGTCACCATTCTAAAGCATGCGTTCATGGGTCTGCATGTACGAATACTACTATGTCTAGAGCAAACGAATCGTCCGGGATTCTATTGTCTCCAAACGTACGCGTGAATAGCATTGGCGCACTCGCAAATGTTTGGCCCGTACGGAACCAGGATACAATAGTGGTTCCGTAAGTGGTGGTAATTTATTGCTTTGTTTATGAATTTACACAACCCTTTGCAAAATCTTGGGTACCTATTTGATATCACAAAACGGTACCTAAACATATATTATGTGTTGTTCTTTGCCTGGTGGTCCCCTTTAACGGTTGCCTCACAAATTAAACATTTCTTGAAGCGCCCTCTAAACCAAAACTGTACTATCCCTTTAGATTGGGAGGCATAGATAATGTTTGGCACGATTTATTTGTCATACTTTTATTTTGTCATATGGGCAGTCAGTGACAGTATACCAACGCGGGCATGGATCGAGTTGTCGCACTGGATAAATGTTGCTGTACTTATAGCAATAATAATGGAACGAGTATCACCCGTAGTCATGGTAGTTGGAAATACCAAGTGACATAATTATGGGTGCGCTTCGTTATTCCGAAGGTTCGTTATTCCGAAGGTTCGTTATTCCGAGGATTCGTTATTCCGAAGGTTCGCTATTCCTAAAATGAAATCAGGTTCGTTATTCCGAAAATGAATTCGGGTTTGTTGTAATGCTATAATTTCAGATTGGCGTAGCCACGCGAAGGAAGGGAGAGAGGTGAGGGGGGGGGGGGGGGGGGGGGGGGCTTGCTCAACACAGGCTCTGTATTAAATTAAGAGAAATAGAACTATAATTTCAGATTAGCACAGCCACGTGGGAAAGAAGATGGGAGGGGGGGAGGGGGCTCCTGCTTAATCAAATAAAGATATAAAACAAACTTAAATGTTTGATTGGTCTGGCCAAGGGAGAGAAAGGGAAAGGGGGAGGGGTATGCCTAATGCAGGCTGCAAATTAAATTTAAAAAAAATAATTATAGTACATGTACATGCATTATAACAAACCAGATTTCATTTTAATATTATAACTAACCCGAATTCATTTTCGGATTAACGAACCCTATTTTATTTTCGGACTAATGAACCTTCGGAATAACGAACCTTCGGAATAACGAACCTTCGGAATAACGAACCTTCGGAATAACGAACCCGATTTTATTTTCGGATAAACGAACCTTCGGAATAACGAACCCGATTTCGTTTTAGGAATAGCGAACCTTCGGAATAACGAACCTTCGGAATAACGAACCTTCGGAATAACGAATCTTCGGAATAACCGAACCTTCGGAATAACGGACCTTCGGAATAACGGACTGTAACCATAATTATGATATTAGCATGATTACACGGACGATAGAGCGAGAGTGAAAATAATGCAGAGTTGCAGACACATAATTAGGGGGAGGCTTGCTTTTTCGTGAGGGACACTGGAAACGTGACTACATGTATTTGTGATCTGAATGTCATCCTTCTTCCCGTTCTCGTTTACATTACAGTATTCTGCCCGCATGCGCGTCGATGAATTGAGCTTTAATGAAGACCACACTAAGGAATCGTATATTCACCATATCAATGGACGCATGCGCATAAATGTATTAATCTTACAAAACATGTTGCTAATGTAAAAGATAATTCAAACGTACGTATATATTATTGACCACCGATCCGTTTGTACCTCATTTGAAAGGAGTGTTCAAGAGATTAAACATCTACTATATCAAGATGATTTGATTTTGGCATAACATTCATCATCCATAGATCTTCTCTCCTATTATCTTCGAGACCAGTCGGTTAAAAGCCATAGAATCGTGCAAAGATATCTCCGATACTCAAACTAGAATCAAGAAAACCATCAATGTCGATCGCTGGTGGGCTGAGTTCACGTCTGTAGAGTCTGGATGCCGTTTTCTTTCCGTAAGTTCGTGTTGCTCTTTAATTCTAACTGATTACAAAGTTTTAAAGTATCGAATAGATGCCTTTTCTTGCAAATGTTCATACAAAACGATAATTAATATAAAATTAATACAATGTATAGGTTTCGACCCAAACCCATATATCCAACCTCTTTAATCAAAATATTATACAATCACAGCACGAAATTGAGTTGGGTCACTATTTGTGATGGAGTATATAATGTGCAGTAGAACTTCATTCATACAGAATCGTCTCGAAACCACGTGTTACTGTAAAATAATTTAGTAAATGAAAATTAAAGATATTTTTTTGTTGCGGTGAAGAATTTATCAAATTTAAAGAGGGATTTCATCATTGAAGGGAATTAGCAACATTGTCCAAATCCTCAAAACTTACTTGGAACTCTATAATGGTTCTCTTATACCTTATCATATTCATATTAACAATAAAAGCACGGGACAGGTTTCGGTTTTTCAAATTTCCATTTCGTTCAAAAGATACTTACGATTGAAGTGTTCAAAATAGGAAATTGTCTACGGGATAATTTCATGCCGTATACAAAGTAAGTACAATGAGTTAGTGAATATCACTTTGCATTTTTGCTCATATCTCAGCCAAAAAACATCCAATGAACGTGACGTTTGCACACATACTTTGTGGGCATAATTATCAGATCACTCAAATACATATTTTATTAATCACTCATCACTTTTTGCACTTGCCAATAAAGTTACTAGATCCCTTTAAATTGTGATGTTTGCTAAACATACCAATAAGGTGAATAAGAGAAACTCTGAGCAAAAATCTGGGCCAAAAAGGTAGAGAAAAAAAAAGTTATGACAGTTTGAACTCTGTTAAGAATTGCGAGTGTCGTTTGTGAAGTTAGTTGCGAGCTGCTTCCAGTGTGATATACACGAAACTTGACAACAAATCAAATTATTTCAATAACGAAGCAATTTTATGAGGCTGAACATGTTGAAACAATTATTAGTCCTTTATATTTTTCGTGAAAACAAGCAAAATATCTGTGATATATACTTGAAATTCGTGTTCAAATAGCGCATGGCAAGTTGCTTTACCATGTTTATGATCGCCGATAAGTTTGAAAGGGGCACTCATTTATGTTCAGATAGGCATATCCCTCTTGTTTTCTGTCCGATTCTAATACAATTTTCACCGATAATTTCTTCTCATTCTTCTATTGAAATCTGGCTTTAAATTTCTCTTTGAAGAGGTCTAGTGACTTTGTTGATCGGTTGATAAAATGAGTATTTCTGTGACTTGATATGTCTATTGAGTGGTATGTGAACATTTAATTGTGAATGATGTCATAATACGACCGAGTATGAATGAACGAAATGCAAAGTGATATTTGCTAACCCATTGCACTTACGTTGTACACAAGTTAGAATTGTCCCATGGAGAATTTCAAATCAAACCACATAAATCATAAATATCTTGATAAATAAAGGGAAATTTGGAATACCGAAACCTGTTCCATGCTCCTATTGGCAGATTGGTAATACGAGTACAGCAAGGTATGCATTGTATGAGAGAACCACTACGTGTTCTGGATATTGACAATGTATAGATCGCTTTAATCAAATAGTAATGTATATCAAATTTAAAAAAAAGTTATCCCGCTTAACTTTACCATATACCCGAGCTCGATAATAGATAAACATTGGGTCAGCTTGAATCAATTTGTCTAGCCCATTATACAAAATCAGAGTTTAAAAAAAAAATTCCTGGTTAGTCGTTTCACTTTATAAACATAACATCAGAATGGGAGGAGCGTTGTTTACTCATAATACTGTGCGCTATTCTTTCTTTCTTTCATGTTTCGATATCATTGCTACTTGCAATTTCTATCAATAAAAGAAGAAAATACAAACCCTATATGTGCAAAACAAAGTCAGTGACTAATGACTAGGTCACAAATGCTCCGATTCGGGATAAGGCGCCATTACGATGCCACTTTTAGGGAAAATCTTGCGGGAATCTTACGGCGGCCGCACGAGTGCAGTGGCTATATCCTGCGGTCGCAGTAGCATTTTTCCTCGCCGTACGACATCGTGGGAGGTTAGAACATGGATGTAAGCTCGTAGACACGTCGTAGAGACCATCGCACAGGCACCGCACGGGCACTACACGGGCCCAGCACGGTCCCCGTAGCATTTTCCGAATATATCGTACGATTTTGAGACTGAATCTTTGGCCACTGAAATCGTATCGTAGTCGTAAGATTTGAAAGTTATCGTAAGAGTATCTTGCGATGTCCTTACGAGTCCCGTAAGGTGTTCCGTATGGACGCTAAGATTATGTTTACGGAAGCCGTGCGATTTATTATTGCTTTCACTCCTAAATTCATCGCACGTACCCCGGCGAAGATGTGACTGCTATACAAAAATACCGCAGACATCCAACGATATTTTAACTTTCCGAAATCGTAAAAAAAATTTGCCGTAGGTAGAAAAAATCGTGCGGCACCCGATGCGTTTGTGACCTAGGCATTAGCATTTTCTATTCTTTTGATTTCAACAGTTAGCCTACCTTGCCGCTGTCGGAGGTATCTGATTCAGACAACTTCAAGTCAGCGAAATGGCGTCAGGACTTGACGAGTCTGCTGCAACTAGTAACGTCTCACTCAACGAATGGAACAGTCAAAACAACTCTACCGGAGAACGTCATGTAATTAATGGTACTGTCATATTGATGCTAACGCTCATCGTGTTGTTTCTCATGTGTATCGTACTGGGAAATTTAATTGTCATCATAAGCTACTGGAAATTCAGCACCATTCATAATAATGTGACGAATTTGGTGATCCTGCATTTGGCCATCGCAGACCTTCTGAATGGAGCTTTCGCCGGACCTGTGGTTCTAAGCGTAATCGTACGGCAATCGCTCGGGATCGTGACGGTCGGGGAAATTGGGTGCAAGATTCTCCTTGTTCTGACCTTTATACCATCTAGCGTACCCACGTATCTCATCATGCTCATTCTCCTGTCTCGAATACTGATGTTACGTTCCCAAGGGGCTGCTGCGCTTCTTGGGCGCATCGGAAGAAAACACATGAAAGCTTGTCTTGTATTCATATGGTCCTATTCATTTGCTATCTACATGTTCTTCATATTTGGGTTGCCTGCTATGCAAGAGACCCAATTGGTGAACTACCACTGGGAATGCGTGCCCGAGTTTGCCCAAAGCTCCTTCATGAACATGACTGTACTCGTAGTCGAATTTCTCATACCATTTACAATCTGTGTGGGTCTATGCACATCGCTTTATATCTTGATCCGCAGGAGGGCTTTACGAGTGAGCCTAGCGAAATCTCGGCCGATTGCTAATACGCATACTAGAAATAAGACATTTGTAGGAGCGCGAACCAACCAACATACTACATCACAGAGATGCATTACTAGAGTCCCAAACAAGGTGATGCCAAGATTAGACGAAAATAAATGCCACAGTATCCCATGCCGCAATGACGTCTTGGATAATCCCGAGAATAGATGTCATCGATTTCTAGACCAAAACGAAGCTAAAATCACCTGCGCAAACACCTCTTTGTCGCCTTCCTGTTCCACTCATACATCATCAACATTTCCTGAGGACATGAATGCGGTAACTCGCGGTAACTCGCAGTATATGGCCAAAAGACAACTTAGACGAAAAGGAGGCCCTACTCGCGATCCGGGATCTACCAACATCGAAAGCGATCCAGGACCATTAACGGAACAACTCAACATTCCATCGACTTCCACTCCCCAACCTGTTAGGAATGTCTTCGCCATCGGCACCACGGCCACGATGGCCACTACTCGTGAAGATGGACATTTCGAAGGCAAAGTAAGGCCGAGTCCCGGTAGCAGCAGGCATCCACACTCTCCCCGGCGGGTTGTCGCTGGTATCAACAGACACCGGAAATCATTGCTAATGATGGGCTCGATTCTCGTGGCGTTCTTGATATGTTGGTTACCCTGCAACATAGCGAACCTGGTCAGGCTCTTTTGTCCTGACTGCGTGTCATATTCTCATGTGGTATACCTCTCATCAACATATTTTCTTAACTCTATTATAAATCCCATTCTGTACGCTGCCACCAATGTTCATTTTCGAAAAGGTTTTTGGGCGATTCTTCGACGGCGATAGTTAGATTTTTGCAAAGTTGCCATGTTGGATCTTCGTGCGTATATATATTATGTGCATTTGCAATCTCTTCACTGCCTAGCAAAAAAATTATTTTGAAGCGCTCTCTATAAGAGAACTTTACTATCCCTTTAACAGACTTTTTTGAAAAAAGTGTAAGCATTTTATTTATTTTATTTTAAAGGGAGTGTCCGCCTTTTACAAATCGTCTGAACAGTGGTGTCCAGTAGACTGAATGAGGATGAATGTGACACCCACATACAATTTCAGATCGAATCCTGTAATTTGGATTCTACGAATAAAAAACGAATGTGTAGAAATCATCCCTTCATCGATATATGTATCGGCAAATAATATATGTGTTTAACTGATTTAGCATAATATTACAACAATATTGTGGTTATCCTTGTAAAGGTATTGAATAGTCGATTTGTTAAAAGTATGCCACAAAAATGGAGAATAAACAAATACATAGTCAGTTTTGCGAGTCTTAGTTATTTCTTTAGTATTCGCTTACGCCGCTTTTCGATCACAATATGTGCGCGGTTCACGCACAGCCACGGGGGGCACGCTGCAATGCGCCGGCAGCTATCGTGGGCAAAATGTTGCACAGGATGACAGGCGAAGACTCGTAATGCAATAAATACGACGTTCTACAGTTTTCATTATTCTAAGGTCTATAACTCGACGAAAACTAGATTTCAAGCCCTAAATTGTTCAGGCAAGCTGTCAACTGACATTTTCTTTCATGTAAGACAATAACCTCGCTACTTTTTAAATTGGGCTTGCAAAAGATGGACATAGCTCCCTTTAAATCATCGAATAAATGAGGAATCCCACATTATTTTATTCCTATCGAATATATGTATTGGTATTTCAGCTGTTTCTGAACCATCTTTGATCAAATAAAGTCTATTCTGTCATTAAAATTGTATTCTCTTCAAATTTGACACTCAGTTTGTCATTATCCCAACAAAATAAACATTCTTGACGCGCCCTCTATACCAAAACTCAACTATCCCTCGAGTCATGTGTGTGCAGGCAGCATGTGGTAAAGTGTCTCTACATGGTTATTTTAGTTTGCGGTCATGATTATACAAACTATCACACTTTACATCATTATGAACTTGCTTTGATAGAGATTGACTAGGCACCATGATGTTGCAATTAATTGGTGGTGTTTGGTATGTATAAGGCGAACCGGCTAGTTTCATCAGCAGATGTTTTCAATCATATTTATGTTTTTTTAAATGAGATAACGTCTTAGATTCGTTCAATAATGGACCCTACTGCTAGAAGGGTCCGGGACATGATGTATGGATCTACACAGTAGGGAGGCATATCATGTTGATTCAAATTTAAAGGGAACTAGACAGAGTGCACTCACGGAGTGCACACCTCCGCCAACGCTCGAATTTTGATTGGCTAACTTCAATCTCCTTGCATGCTGCACGAACACACGAACACACGGACACACAAACACACGAACACACGGGACCAAAAACATAACCTCCTTGGCGGAGGTAATAAGTAATTATGCTTGGTTAATCAATAATATAAAGAATACAAATTGACCTTGCTTATTTCTTTGTATATACAGCTTTCGGTGAAATAGGGTCACGCGCCGATTTCAGGCCTGTTTAGTCTAAACTTGTGACTTGCCCCGAGAGGACGCTCTTTATTCGTTCAAAGTGTTTCCTTTTTTCCTGTATATTATGCAAACTTATACAACGAATGCATACCAAAATATCTGCTTTGTTAATCAATAATATAAAGAATACAAATCCCCCTGCTAATTTCTTTGTAGATACTGCTTTATTCTTTGCAAAAATCGGGGCACGCGCCGTTTTTTAGGCACGTTTAGTATACACTTGTGAACTGCCCAGAGAGGGCGCACTTTATTTACTTAATTTTGTTTTCCTGTTAAGTTAGTATGTAACATTGAAGTATACCACTACGTAGTGTTATTCTTCAATGGTATGTAACCTTACATAACGAATGTATGACAAAACATTTGTTTGGTTAAAGGGCAATGCAACTCAAGAATAGAGTTTATCCTACTTTACATACATCGTAATATGCCTGTTTATTATATGTAACATTACTCCGACTCAGATTTCTGCTTTGGAAGAAATATGTGAAAACTCTATCGGGTATACCACTATTCACGCGAACACTGCATGGAGGCCGCCATTATTAGGTTTGTGCGGACTACGGTCAATGATAGGCACTAATGCATTTCAATAGTACCAATTCAAACCATTGTCTGAATAGTCTTGTAGATGCTTTGAAATCAGTGAAAAGCTTTTTGTTCGGCCCTAAGCACATACGTCAGAGCTTGCAAAGCATGTCGGGTAATTACAAGAACATGGCCGCTCCCATCATCTTTTGCCGCCGTAAAATTAGTAAAATGTGGGTATGTTCACGTAAGGATTTCATGGGATCAGGAGGCCAAAATTGCCAAGTTATGTATCAAATCTCATTGCCATTTAATCAATCATACGGAGTACACATTCGCCCGTTTATTTTTTTGTGGATACTTTTTCTTTTTTTTGGGGGGGGGGGGGGGGAACCGGTCACGAACTCGGGACTTTCCCAAAGTATCTACATTTTTATTAAAATCTTCTAAATAAAAGAAAATGCAATTTATCATGTATGCGGGAAAATATACATTTATATACCATGTATACATTATTACATAATGAAGTAAGCTTCAAAAGTTTATTCTTTTCGAGCGGCTGTGGTGAAAAACACAAAATGGTCAATATCTCAGTATCTAAATTCGTACATAAGTATAGATACTGTTTTTTTCCTTGGGGCAGCACTTGCTTTGTGCGCTGCGCGCATTTTTCTGAATTTGACGACACGGTACGTAGCTTTAATACAGAGTGGCCCCCAAAAAACGGAACTGGGTACTTGCCATAATAAAGACACATGATGACTAGGTTCACGAGATCACGAGGGCATCGTTTACAAAGGAAAATGATACCAAGAACAGTAATTTTTTTCGAGTATTTTTTATTTAGGATGTGTCAGGTACTTACTGCCCATCATAGCATCGAAAAACGAACAATACGTGCGCCATTGTTAGTGTGCATTCAGCTGCATGCCGAGAGAATGGGCATAGTTGTTTGGTGCTATGACGGGCAGGAAGTGCGATTTATCAGGCACTTTCTTGGTAAGAATTGACATAAATGGGAACCTAACATGGTCTCACTGAAGACGTCCTAAAACAAAAACTTTTTGCTCTGTATAACACCACCGGCGTGCTGCTTGAGTTGCTCTTCGTTTTGCTTAATTTCACTGGGACAGTGACAGTCATGATGACGTAACCAAGGAGAGGGGGCTAAAGGGGCAGTATACGGCACGCAACAACACCGCATGATTGTTCCAAGAAGGACATGGTTGGGGTAGTGACAACCAAGGAGAGGGGGCTAAAGGGGCAGTATACGGCACGCAACAACACCGCATGATTGCTCCAAGAAGGGCATGGTTGGGGTAGTGACAACCAAGGAGAGGGGGCTAAAGGGGCAGTATACGGCACGCAACAACACCGCATGATTGCTCCAAGAAGGGCATGGTTGGGGTAGTGACAACCAAGGAGAGGGGGCTAAAGGGGCAGTATACGGCACGCAACAACACCGCATGA
Organism: Echinarachnius parma; assembly: GCA_037951105.1. Lineage (NCBI taxonomy): Eukaryota > Metazoa > Echinodermata > Echinoidea > Clypeasteroida > Echinarachniidae > Echinarachnius > Echinarachnius parma. The sequence goes on from JBAMJV010003283.1 coordinate 18,616, forward strand.
TTGCTCCAAGAAGGACATGGTTGGGGTAGTGACAACCAAGGAGAGGGGGCTAAAGGGGCAGTATACGGCACGCAACAACACCGCATGATTGTTCCAAGAAGGACATGGTTGGGGTAGTGACAACCAAGGAGAGGGGGCTAAAGGGGCAGTATACGGCACGCAACAACACCGCATGATTGCTCCAAGAAGGGCATGGTTGGGGTAGTGACAACCAAGGAGAGGGGGCTAAAGGGGCAGTATACGGCACGCAACAACACCGCATGATTGCTCCAAGAAGGGCATGGTTGGGGTAGTGACAACCAAGGAGAGGGGGCTAAAGGGGCAGTATACGGCACGCAACAACACCGCATGATTGCTCCAAGAAGGACATGGTTGGGGTAGTGACAACCAAGGAGAGGGGGCTAAAGGGGCAGTATACGGCACGCAACAACACCGCATGATTGCTCCAGCAAGAAGGGCAGGGTTGGGGTAGTGACAACCAAGGAGAGGGGGCTAAAGGGGCAGTATACGGCACGCAACAACACCGCATGATTGTTCCAAGAAGGACATGGTTGGGGTAGTGACAACCAAGGAGAGGGGGCTAAAGGGGCAGTATATACGGCACGCAACAACACCGCATGATTGCTCCAGCAAGAAGGGCAGGGTTGGGGTAGTGACAATCAAGGAGAGGGGGCTAAAGGGGCAGTATATACGGCACGCAACAACACCGCATGATTGCTCCAGCAAGAAGGGCAGGGTTGGGGTAGTGACAACCAAGGAGAGGGGACTAAAGGGGCAGTATACGGCACGCAACAACACTGTATGATTGCTCCAAGAAGGGCATGGTTGGGGTAGTGACAACCAAGGAGAGGGGGCTAAAGGGGCAGTATACGGCACGCAACAACACTGTATGATTGCTCCAAGAAGGGCAGGGTTGGGGTAGTGACAACCAAGGAGAGGGGGCTAAAGGGGCAGTATACGGCACGCAACAACACCGCATGATTGCTCCAGCAAGAAGGGCAGGGTTGGGGTAGTGACAACCAAGGAGAGGGGGCTAAACGGGGAGGGGGCTTTTGAAAACAAAGTACTTATATTTACGATATACCTCGAAATTAGAGCATGACCAACGTTATTAAATTGTAAACATAAATATAACAATTATTTATTGTTAGTGAAGCATGATATCATAATATGTGTAGATTAAAAGTAATGTTTTTAACAAAATATTTAATAGCATGTATGTTTTCCCTTCTCTTCTATCCTTTTGTTTTCTTTCATCTTCTCTCTATATACCATAAGGGGGCATACCCTCGATAAGCCTCTGGCTTTTTGGTACTCTCCACATTCTCATTTATTGTTTGCTTAGTCTTCTTCAATCTGTCTGTGCACCTAGTTTTTACCTGTAAGATTGTTAATGTTATAATTGTAATTGCATCAGTTGTATTAAATTGTATTTGTTGTTTTTAATGCAGAATGTGGAAATAGATTAAATTAAATGAAATTACCACAAAGTGGAGCAGTCAGGGGCCACGATTTCCATTGGTGCGGCTTCTATACAGCCCCTATACATGTTTATTCTCGAAGTTGTCGAATTTATAGATTTTGTTTGTCAATATTAAGAGGATCTGATATTTGTAATGTGGTGTTATGTTAATCCGCGCAACTGTACATGTATATAGCTGAGTAGTCATGAAACAAAATTAAAATGTATTTTAGTTCAGGTACTCGTGAGAATAGGTGTTCCTTGATGCAAGAAGAGTATCTCAGTATGATGTTGCTATTATATTCGTATTCACAGTATAGGCTTGTCATAATACACAATTAAAATTTATTTTAGTTCAGATACTTGTGTGAAATGTTGTTTCTTGATGCAAATATGCATGGGTCTATATGTATAGTGAGATAATAAGATGTGCATGATTTAGTGCAAAATCCCCCAGTTACAGACTTACAGGCCAATAATTGAGACGCGTGATCTATCATCTTACGCCCTGCAAACGTTACACTGCACCTCGACCTACACGACCTAGGCCCCGTTGCAGATATACGATCGATTGTAAGTTACAATTGATTGTATGTCTGAAAAGTTGCGCATTTCAACCAATCAGATTTGCGCATTTAGTCACATGATCTGACTTACAAATAATTGAAACTTAATAATCGATTGCATCTCTTTCGGCAACGGGGCCCTAGACGACCAGGGCCTCGTTGCAGAAAGAGATACAATTATTTGTAGTCAGAAAATTTGCGCGTTTCAACCGATCAGATTTACGCATTTAGAACACATGATTTGACTTACAATTAATTGTAACTTACAATCGATTGTATCTCTGTCTCCAACGGGGTCCAGAAATGTAAAGGGATCTGGGCCCCGTTGCAGAAAGAGATGCAATCGATTGTAAAGTTGCAATTAATTATAAGTCAGATCATTGACTAAATGGGCAAATCTGATTTGTTGAAATATGCAAATTTTCTGACTTGCAATTAATTGCAACTATACAATCGATTGTATCTCCTTCTGTAACGGGATCCTAGTAACATAGTTAATATCCGCATAACTGAAAAACCTTGCCTACATGAAACCTAGCGTGTTGTTAAAATAATGTGTGAATGTGTGTACAGGCTGCTCTTATAACATTCTCGTTGACTTTACTAGCTTACCTCAATTAGCTCTTTTACTTGTAACGCCCCGTTTACATGGAGATTGAGTAAACAAAGTTGATCGAGAGTTAATCAAGGTGATTGCTGTTCAATTACAGTCGCTCATAGAGTAGTATTTGAGTCAACATATTCGTGTTGTTCCTCTTAATAAATGTGGCCCAACTGTTAGTCAAATTTACAAAGAACCCGTCTGGTCAAATATTTGACTTGCCAAAGCAACGGGCTTCGATGGGATGCAAAAAACGTTTGAATCATGGGAGGGCAAAGTGTATACTGCACATACACGGACATTGTTTGTTTTTCTTTTCAATACTTTATTCGAGTGACATCATTCATTTGTGTGAGCAAAACAAAATGTTATTAACAATAAGTTCATATATGAAAAAGTTTATCAAGAACTTGACTAAGAAATTCCGCACAAGCTACCGGTATATGTCCACTAAGTGATTTGTGAATATTCCATGGTAAATGAATGTCATACAATATGACCGAGTAATGAGGGAAAAGGCAAAGTAATACTTGCTAACTCATTGAACTAACGTCATACACATCAGTTGAAATTCTCCCGTAGAGATTTTCACGTAGAGAATATCTTCATAACGTAAGAGAAATTCGGAAAAGCGAAACGCCTTCTACGCTTCTATCGGTAATTCGGACGGATGCAACGATATATGTGGGACCTGCTACGTTTCTTTAGTAAGTTTTTCTGGATGTAGACAATGTTACTATAATCTCTTTGATGTAGGTCCGTATCACCAGTCCCATTTCTCATGAGGAATGTCTATTGTCAAACAACGATATACGAAGAAATATCGATGGAAAAGACAACTAAATTTGGGAACCTTTACCCTCAGATCTATATAACATTTACTAAGGGGGCGATTCCATGATCTCTTTGGAGCTTTTATCCCGCTTTGGTCTATTTGGGGTACGCATTTTCATTAAATATCGACATGTTTTGATCCCAGGGCCGCAAAGCGTTATTTACTACACTATACAGTGTGACGCGGTAGACACCTGACGGATGAGACGCGCACGGATCGATCGAAAAGTGGGCAAATACAGCAGACAAAAGTAAAGAATTCGAATTGAATAGACCAATCCACTCACCGACGCGTAATAGTGATCGGAGAGAGTATTGATTATGTTTAGTTTGTACTGGTCATGTGAACATTTTGTATACAGGTTAATATTAATTTTGTTGTGTCAATATTGCGTGTTAGTTGTTATTATGGGAATTTTGGGTGTATATCAGTGCACTTAATATGCTTATGTATATATGTATGTATATGTGTCTTTGTTTTACGGTGTGTGTGTGTGTGTGTGTGTGTGTGTGTGTGTGTGTGTGTGTGTGTGTGTGTGAGAGAACATATGCAGTCGTCAACCCTTTCCAAAACAACAGCAAAACCAGTAACTTTGGACGCGGGGGAGGGGGCTTGCAGTGCCCCCAATTATTTGTCAAAAACAATTAAAAATACAAAACATTGGTGGGAAGAATACAATAAAGTTTTAAAGGCGCCACGAGCACGTGTCCCCTTCATTATTTGACAAAAAACAATACAAACATATGGGGAAAATCCTTTATGAAATGAAGAAATGCATATGGTGTGCGAAAAAAAAGGTACGCACTTATTGCATCATAATATATGAAAATGTGAATTACATTTAACCCCTATCAGATGCAAATGTGCATTAATATTTTTTGCACAGTTTTGCTAACGAAATGATAATTTTCGAAATCTAATTTATATTGCGAACTTGCGCCGGTTAACCGGTTTGAAATATATATACTAGCTCAATGTTACGTACAAACAAGCCTTAGTTCAAAATGGCGGACTGCGTTGTAGCATCCCTTTGTTAGAGGGCGCTAATCAATGAGCTCCACAGAGATGCACACATTGCAGCCTCTAGTACAAGTCATAAGTTTCCCGTTTACATAATTCAGATTTGGGCTGTGCTTTAAAATGTTGTTTTTTTATTACTCGAAGAGTCCTCTAAACCCAAACTGTACTACTACTTGTATTGATATTTTTCCATTCCGCCAAATGTTTTAAACGGCGAATTTAAAGTGATCCAACACCCACAAATCATTTTCTAATAAATGAAAGATAATAGTTTAAGTAGTCCATTCAACCAAAAAGTTAAAAGGATCGTACAGTTTTGGTCAGACATAATCTTAGTTACTAAAACTTGTCAGTTACTATTTTAAAATAATAGTTATAATTCAATGGTGCTTCAAAAAGCAGCTGTTAACACAAGAGGGTGCCATCCACACACCTCAAGTTTCAACCATTTTTGTATCAAAATATGTGAATGTGGGGTTTGGTTAAAATAGTTATCCAATAGAGATGTCATCAAAAACAATGTTAAAACCATTTTGGTATCAGAGATGTGTAGGATTTATAAACGGCTTGTTCAAAATTATCGAATTATTGTGGGATCCCACAATAATTATGGTTACATCTTTGGATATTTCAGCCGTCTCTGAACCGATTTTGATGAAACAAAGTTGATTCTGTCATTACAATTGTGTGCTCTTTGAAATCTTACGGACGCTTACGGACCTATACTGTATAAGGCCCAGTTAGGTTCGGTATGTTCGGGTGATTAACTGCATTATTTATGAATTAAACAATCATTTGCAAACTGCTGTTCATCTATTAAATATCAAATTACGGTACTTAATAAGGCAGTGTTGTTCTTTGAGTGGTGGTCCCATTGAAATATTGTTGGTAAATTGAACAAGAATCAATGATATGATATAATAGGGCAAAGGGATGTTGTTGAATGACAAATGATATTTTACGTGATGTTATCTGAGTTGGCTGATCGCCCATTCTGTGTTTATATCATCGGATAATATCCATGATATCGATCGATATTCTGACAAGCGAGAATGTCATTAGTTCATCGACTCCTTAAGGTGGTATCTCACCGAGCTGGAGACTAGTTGGCGACCAGTTGGCGACTCAGTCTCCGCTGGTCGCGGAGACGTCTCCGCGACGTCGCCGCGACGTCTCCTGGAGACTAGCCGGGTCTCCGGGGAGTCGCGGGAATTTTGTCCACGACTGGGGAGACGTCGCGGCGACGTCACCGCGACCTACTGGAGACTAAAGCCCGGCGCAGACAGAGCCGACTCGACCCGATCCGACTGGTTTAAATCAGGCTAGAGTTGGGCCCGGTCAATCGGAGCAGATTTATCGCGTTGAATCGGCCCCAACTGGCATCCGACTGTTTCTCGACTGGCAAAATATGTGTCGCGAGGCACTGAATACTGAGCCGATCGGAATGACAACCAGTCTAGTCGGCTCTGTCTGCGCCGGGCATTAGGCGACTGAGAGGAGACGTTGCGGAGACGTCTCCGCGACACTACTTAACGTTGCTTGACCCACTTTAGAGACCACGTGACTGAGTTCGTTATCATTTGGTACAGTTTGTTCCTGTTCCCATGGATATGTCGCGGAGAGACTTCGCCTTGGTGAGATTGCAAACCATTTTCGGGTCTCCCGAGTCGCCGCGACTACCGCGACTGATCAGTCGCGGCAGTCGCGGCGACGTCTCCGCCGGTGAGATACGCACTTTAGTATTAACAGGGCCATATCGTTTCCCCTTAGTTCAAACAAGTCATGATGTTCACATTTTTAACTATAATGTAGGAGATCCATTACTGAACTAAAGTGGTTCCAAAAGAAATATTTGAATGTAAAACGATCATGAAATATTTGATACATTAGATGTATCCCTTTTTCATACAAACGCATGCTTATTAACTCATAATATGATAGATACCCCTGCAAAATATTTGTTTTTACTCACTCATATAATGCTCCACCTTAATTTCTCGCGTTTGTGTCTCTTCTGAGCGCTCTACGTTTGAATGAACATTATGAATGAAACCACATGGATTCGGTCCGTTAAGCAACGCACTTCTGCATTTCTGCTTACAATAGTATAGTATATCATAAGTGGAAACCCGAAAATCGATAGGAGCGTTTTACAGGTCAATAAAGATCAGTGGCATGCACACATGGGAGAGGCCGGGTCGTTGCCATGTCATCGCTTGTCAACAAATAATCTATTTGAACTTTAAGGTCATATATTTACCGATTTCGATCGTGTACATAATGTATATAGTATACAACCAATATTGAAGCAATTTTTAACGACTATTCTGTTCGTGCTGTAATACGATATTCTTGTGTGTACAAATAATGTACAAGGCAATACGTCCCCCCCCCCCCCCCCCAATAATGACGCTACGGTCCTGTGTTCATACAATGTTTGGGTATTTTATGTACGAGTACAGTATACACTATCAATATATAGAAGTACTATGCGTCCGTACATGTATTCATATTTCCATAATACACACCACTTAATGCCATCTACTAGTATTGTTTGTCTGTACGTATAGATCGTAACAGTTCGAATACCATAATAATAATATGTTCGTACTCATGTTATTCATGTGCATGACAGCCCAGTAGATTTGATGTCCATTGTCCACCCATTAAGGCGAAATATAATAATAATATCACCAATTACTTTGTAACATATTTGTTTGAACTTTATACTGTAATATATACATAGTAGGCTATGATTTTGGATACTGTATATCAATTATGACGAATTATTATCATCCATAATTATGTTTCATATCACTGATATAAAGACGAGTCTACGACTCGTATGCCTTGTATATAAAACAAAATATTGGTGTAAAAATGAAGGAAAATGGCTACTTTGAATAACGATGTGTTTGAAGTATATAACGTTAAAATAAAACTTTACAATATAGGCTTATAAAGAGAATTATACTTTTCAGCGCCCGTAATGACTAATAGCACTTGAAAAAAGCATCTATGCCATTGACTTTCAATATAACTCGAGTGCGCCTTCCACTCGAATATTGTTGAACTGAGGAGGTGAAATATCGAATTCAGTACTTTTGAGCCCAGTAACTTGGACAGTGTCACAAAGTGAAGAGGACAAAGACAGGTGAGTCCATTGACTTGCATGCGGGGTGGGAGGGGGCATGGTTTCCCGTGAGAGGGTCAAAGACAGGGGAGTCCATTAACTTGCATGCAGGGTGGGAGGGGGCATGGTTTCCCGTGAGAGGGTCAAAGACAGGGGAGTCCATTGACTTGCATGCGGGGTGGGAGGGGGCATGGTTTCCCGTGAGGAGGGTGCAGTACCTTGTCCCCAAGTTTAATTTTAAAGTTTAGAATTATGGGACAGAGGGGACATTTCCTCCTCAGTCTCAGGAGTCGCCACTGTCACCTCCTTACCTCCTTAATCAGTAGTACAAGAGGAGAGAGTATTTTGGGTTTCCCCTGAGGAGGACAGTATGTCCCGAAATGAAATGTATTTTATTTTGTTTGTTTAGTTTATCTTTGATTAAATCAAAAAGCACAAGGTATAGCATGTTATTTCCACTGCAAAAGTTATGAATACATTTATATCATGCATTTATGCCTACATAAGTCGCTCCTCCTCCTCTTTCTAATCATCATCATCAGCAGCAGCAGCAGCAGATCATCATCATCGCCATCATCATCATCATCATCATCATCATTATCATCCTCGTGTCATCATCATCAAATGTATCTTGTTTACATTGTGTACCCCCCATCGCACCCCCCCCCCCCCCACACCCCCTATAAATATTGCTGTATGGGATTTAATTTTTTTTAAAGGCTAGTGTAAAGTGTCTAACCACGAAAATTACTTGGAGCTTCCTCGTTTCTCTTCTACCATGTTGTTTAGCTTATGGTAAGAGAAGAATAAAATAGGGTTAATTTTTTCAAATGCCCCTTTAGTATGACGATAATATTTATCATTCAGCTCAAAAGCGTTAATTAACGGTAATAAACCTCATTTACGTCCGTTGTAAAAGCTGACGCATATTTTCGTTTTTTTAACCAGGAAAGCAGTGTTCTTTTTCAATGAAACTTTCACACATCATTTGGACATATCTTATAATGATTTTGGTACAGGATTAAAGTCTCAAATGTCATTTTGGGCAATATCTGACACTTTACAGGTAATTTCCCGGATTATTTTTTCTTAAAATGGAAATGGAAAAGGAAACTTACGCGACCCTGAGCATTTGCTGCACCATGGCCGGGTCAACCGCCTTCGCGTTCATCTTTCTTCTCTTGGTCATCTCAGCAACATCGTATCCATGTTGGTTGCCATTATCATCGGTGTCGTCAACCTCGTCCTCATCATCGTCGTCGTCATTATTGTCATCATGTCTCTTGTTTCCAATCTGTATCCAGGAGAATTTGATGTATGCACCATAAAATGCCTATATATAGGCTTTAATCTTGTTCTTTCTAATGTTCCTATATGGAGGGGCGCATGCGTACCCAACTAATTTTACTTGAACCTAGGACCTACAACTTAGCACACTACAAGTTATATGGTGTGAGACACGCAGTAAGGCCCCTTGACTTGTAGGGATGTGTGTGAGATATGTTCACAGTTCTCTCTGAGCTAGAGCATGTCGTCTTGCTCGTTGAACAGTTATATGAAGACATAACGTATGAATAGCTAACAGAACGTGAAAGCACCATTCCACCAGCTTATTTCATGTCCATCATGTCGTCAATGCGCACGGATAATTAGATAGTAATAGCAACGACGTATGCCGGTATAGATATACCATCATTGTGCTAAATGTATTTCAAGTCTTTTCATAACAAATTACAATTTCCACTAAACAAAAAGGATATAATCACAAAATGAAATCGTGATTGTGTTTCCTGTATTATAGGCCTATTGTAGGCCTATACCAATTTTAAAGATAGATCAAAAAGCGTATGAATTATGCAATTTAAAAAAATCCATTTGTGCCGATTTCCATATTCAAGAGCAAGATTGTCGATTGCACACATTGGTCCTCTCTCTGTCACTGTGTAAATCTTTGGTGTAGTAGATGGACTTACGAATGTGTGTTGTAACTCGTCCCTTTCTACATACCCTAGATATTGTAGTTCGCATTGAGTTAATACAGGGTATACACATGTAGTGGCTAGGTTCGGCTAGCAATAGGTTAATAAACCTTTTCCACCCTCTGCGTATCCGATTTCCGTTTTTGGTCCCAATGAAAAACTCATGCACCCCTCAATACAACTATATACGGTGTCAGCGAATTATTGTTGATGCTCCATGACCGAATGCGTGTATATGGTGTCGATTTGTTCAGATTTTGCATGCAGTAAGACGATACAAAGTTACCGAAGTGTGCCGCTTCCCGTAGCTTGGCATTTTGAAATGATTATTTCGGATTAATCAATACAAATTTAAATCAGCATTGAAGATAGGCTTGAGGTCTGCCCCCGACAACAATAGGCAGACAAGAATGAGAAAGAGAGCGAGAGTCACAACTCCTTTTTATCCTCGGGCGTTATTAGGCATCCATGCGTGGGGCTCTTGTCTGGAATTGAATCGTATACATTTTATGTTGTTTATGTCCTTGTATACACAGATCGAGTCGATCCGCGCCGCCCGACCGCGAGTTCGAGGGATCGCGATCTTGAACATGCATGCTGTAGGTTCAAGTATGGAAGACGCTAAAAGACAAGCGAAAATAAATGCCACTGGTCATCATACTTTAATCCTATAATAAATTATCAGTGTGTTGACCATTGAGATATCTCGAATGAAAACAACGCGGTATCGGTCAAACCAAATTCACTCAACTAATTGTTTTGACTATTTTATTGAAAAGGCCGGCCTATTTGGGATTTTACAAGTTTCAACTAAAAGTAACGGTTTTCCCGTTCATTTTCAAACTTTCATTTTCTCCTAAAATACTACAACTAAGCGGACTGGACGCATCCGAGATCAAGTGTACAATGAAACGCCATTAATCTTGTCCAGGCATAAAATGATCTAGTAAATTCGTTGACATGTCCAAAAACTCACGAAGGGTACATACATTCTGAATTTCTGTGGTCTGATACGTTCACTTATTTATGTGTGAAAATTCCATGGTAAATGAATGACATATGACCGAATAATGAGCGACAATGCCAAGAGATATTTTAATACTAACTCGTTGCACTATAACTTTGTACACAATTGAAAATATCCCAGTGACACTTTCAAATCATCTTTATATCATAATAGAAATTTGAAAAAAACGAATCTGAACCATTCTCCTATTGGTATACGAATATAACGAGGAATACATGTGAGAACAGCTACAGTTCTAAATAGGTTTTAGTTCATGGGTTTCGACAAAGTTATAGATCCCATTAAAGGGACATTGTCCAATTCCTCAAAATCCAATTGGAATTATAGCGGTTCCATCATACCTTGTTTTATACGTATTAACAATAAAAGCATGGGACAGGTTTCGGTTTTTTCAAATTTCCATTTTGTTCACAAGATATTTACGATTGAAGTGTTCAGATATAAAAACAAATAAAATTAAAAAAACTATGGGACCTTTTCAGCCGTGTACAAAGTAAGCGCAATGAAAGTGAATATCACTTTGCATTTTCACTCATTTCTCGGCCAAATAACATCCAATTAACTTGAAATTTTCACACATTACTTTCTGGACATATCAGATTACACCAATACACATTTTATTAACCAAGCATCACTTTTTGAACTTGTCAACAAATTTACTAGATCCCTTTAATGTCTCCAATCACCAATTTAACACTGATGTCCCGACCTCTGCAATGTTGGCAGGAAAGACCCATGGGTCACAGAAATTCAAGATTTCTTTTTTCCTGCCAGGCAGCTTGGGGAGATTCACCAGGGGTGCTTTTATGCTTTTATGTTTTCTGATCGTTTTGTAAATTCACTATTCATTTTGTATCATACATTGTACTTTATTTTGAAATGCCGAATAAATAATAATAATAATAATGCAGTCCATGATTGCAGTTCAGGGTCCTCTTTTTCTGTTTGGACAAGGTCTCATTTAGTTTTAGAAGTAATAATAACTAAAGTTATCTCTAATTTTTGGCATGATACAAATGTGTATTTTTGTGATCTAATATGTTCACTAAGAAGTGTGTAGAAATACACGTTAAATGAATGGCCATGTAATGAGGTAAAATGCAAATGATATACGGTAATCAATTGCACTAACTTTGTACACAGTTATAACTGGCCAGTGGATAATAACAATCCGAACACTTCAATCGTAGATATCTTTGTAAAAGAAAGGTAATTTTTGAAACCGGTTCCATGCTTATGTTGGTAAAATAAGGCATGAGAGAACCACTAGAGTTCTAAGTAAGTTTTTTGTGGATTTGGACAATGTTACCAGATCCCTTTAATAGACAGATGGCTTGTCTATTATTAAGACAGTTTCGATTTATCCAACCATAATCATATCATATATCACCTGACCATATATGTTTAGCTTCGTCATTGCGCAAACAATTTCATAAAATGTTCATTCAAATTCGTATTGATCACAACAAAATATATATAGTACTTTAGCACAAAACATAGACAATACTCATTGTTATAAATTTCCATATGTATGCGTATATTCCCTAAAATTTAGTTTTGTTAATTTTATGTAAATATGTTTAAGCGCTTACAGGCTTTTTGCAATATGCGCTGTATAAATCTATATTATTATTATTATTATTATTATTATTATTATTATTATTATTATTATTATTATTATTATTATAAGCTTAGAAGTCGCCTTAGGGCGAATATGCGTGCTATAAAACAGGACGTTAGGGGGAAAGTGTCGTTAAGGGGAAACATACCTTTCGCCCTAACGTTTCACCCACTGTTTTATAGCCCTTCCTGCTAGTTTTATCATGTGCTACTTTGTTTCCACCAAAACAACACCCTGAGGGCGTAATATGAGTCGATTATACTATACCCCCATGTCAACAGAAGGAGATATCCACATGATAAAATGATGCTCTTATATGTTGAATGCTATAAAACTGCGCCTTAGGGGGAAACACGGTTTTTCGATGTTATTTTCTTAATTTGGGATTATGTCTAGATTATCTGACTTGAAACATCATTTTGAAACCAAAATACTCCTTACTGCCAAATCTGGTGATATGAGAGTATTTACTTAATTTTTAAGCTTAGTTTGTACCAAAATGACCCCTCTATTTCTGTCAACTTTCCAAAATAATACTTTCCAAAAAATAATAATCGCTATTCGCGCATGCGCAGTAAGATACGACATTCGGGAGACCGTTTTCACAACTCGCCCGAAAATGAGGCAAAGTCTTTAGAATAAGAAGATGATTTCTGGAATCATTCCAGCATAAATCGTAAGTATGTTTGTTTATTCATAACATTTAGTTCATGTATTTTACGTTCAGTTGTGGGTTTTGTTATGTTTGTGTGTTTTTATCATCTTAATTTAATCCGAACCTCGGAAATCCGAAACCGTCGCACCATGTTTAAAAATCCCAGTCCCATGCATGTATTTTTATGTCCTGTTTAACCAAGAAATCCGTCTGCTCAATTCGATAGAGAAACCATCCTTTTAACTATTAGTATTACGGTATCCCTCTAGTAAACTAGCATGTTCATTTTACTAATGAAATGATGGAGATTCTTTTAAGATTGCCGATCAGATGACCACGCGCTAGAGAGAAGAATTGTTTTTTTTTTAATCTAAGAAGTAAGAACGGCCCCTTGAAAGTGAAACAGAGGAATTCGGTAACGCGTTACTTACTGATTTCGGTTTACGTGATAGTACCAGTGGCAAATCGCCAATCCTAACAATTGATTTGACATGGACATGGTCCATGGGCGTCGATACTTACGTAATACCCATTCATCAGGGGGGGATGGATGAATGAATCATCCCCCCCTGATCAATGGGTATCAATGACAGATCGACGCCCGTGACATGGTCACTCATGCCTCATGGTCATGGACTGTTTGTTATTATACTTCATTTTCTTTCATAACTTTATATAACCATGATTACAAGAGCACTGTTTCTCGATAAATTGTGAATAGTGAACAAAAAATTTGATTTGAAAATGAAATGCCTTTTGTCTTTTGAAATCGAAGAATGTGGCATATATTTATGGACCATTTACTTTGTAGATGTGGAATGTGGCTTTTTTATTTTTTATTGTGGAGTCTATTTTTTAGGTAAAACATTTGGCTATATCGTGGTTTGGTTTAGTCCATTAATGCAGCATGCTGTTAACCCCTTGTCTTGTACATGTAGTTGTAGGGGTGGGTTTAGTCCCCCGCCCCCGGGGGACTCCAATTTTCACAGCACCAAACTTACGGCAATTTCGATGGATTTCTCGGTCTACTAATCTTGAATAGATTTCCTTTGTTTACGATGCGAAACTCGATTTGAAAGCAGGGATTTCTTGGGTTTTCTTTCCAATGGCACGCGTTTTCCCATAGAAACAATAATCACGGATATGGACAAGTATCATGATGACATATAGAGCTTTGCCAATTTCGTAATCGCAATAGCAAGATCACTAAATCAGTACTTAGTAAAACCATAAACTATAATATTTAGACAGATTTATAACTCGACTCCCTTTACTTACTCGTTAAATTAGGCTCCATCCTGTACAAACCTATGGATCGCCTTCCATAGAGTTGTACATGGCGGAGCCTATATTCGAGAGTTAGTATAGAGTTGAACTTCGCCAACTCTCTTTACTTACTCGTGAAATTAGGCTCCGCCCTGTACAAACCTATGGCTCGCCTTCCATAGAGTTGTACAGGGCGGAGCATTCATTCACGAGTAAGTAAAGAGAGTAGAAAACTTTAACATTGATTTTCATAATTACTTGTTGCAGTTTTTTACAGTGTCGGGGAGAGTGAGAGCGAGATATTGAGCAATGTTTTGCAGGAGTGTCTCCCATTCAAGCATCTTTTTTTTGCTAAATGGTTTTGCACCGGTATAGCAATCCTGAGGTCTTGAGTTCAATTCCCGTCAAAGCCTATTTTGCTTTGCTCACGTTCAATCAATTATAATGCTTCAATTCAATTCTTCAATAACATATGTTTGTTATAATTTGTATCCTTTTTGGTGTGCCAAGGAAGTGCTCAAGCTTTCAAGTGTTACAACAAGTGTTGAAACTGCAAGTGCTGCAAGGCTATATAGAGCTCCAAGAGACCAAGACCCAAGGTAATTTGTTTAATTTGTGATGATTGCAACATATTTTTTCCATAACTAGTAATTCTAGAGAACGCCAGCGTTCTAGGTCCAGCTAATACTGCCCCCGAATTACACATTTTATGTGCACGATAATTGTGCGTAAAATAATACGTATGATACAGTACGTACCACCGATGAGCGCATAAATATGTGATACAACTTTGGGGTAGATAAAAATGATGATTTTTCGCTCCATTCCGCATCAAAATGAGTGATTTACGCACCTCCTCGACTTCTGTCTCCATTCAAGCAGAGTTCAAGTACCACGCACGCCGAATAGATGGCAGATTTGATGCGCATGTGTGGTCATAGTCATACTTAGCACTGTGCACACCTACGAGGTTGCCTAGCTGGAATGTTCCCCAGGGAGTGGACAATGTGCACTTTGTGCACTGAATTGAGTGCAGTATGTATCAGATGTCCGGGGTAAAAATGTTGATGCGCTGCAAGTGTCGAAAGGAGGAACGTGCTCTATATAAGAAGCCACAGTTATTTTTTGTATAATATTTTAATTTAAACCTGCTGTCCTATATGTGACCTTACACCACAAAACGACTGTTATGTCGCTGTGATAGTTTATCTTTTTATTAGCTAAAATTGTTCAAAATATGAAATTTAGGATTTTGGTATTTTCTGAATAGGCATATTTTAATTTAGCTTCTGTAACATTTTGAGCGTCGGAAATCATGTTTAAATATTATGTTTCCATCTAATAAATGTGATCTTATTATAGCGCTTTAATGGAAACTGATCTTTTAAATGGCCCCTTATTTCAAAAATGCACCAGCCATATTCCAAATACTTGGCATTCATGTTGAAAGGGTTTGCTTAGTCCAAATATGACAAATTGTATAACATTTTAAAGGTAATTGCTTCTATTTTAATGTTATATGAAAATCAGCAAAATCAGTTTTCCCGACTTATTGGTCGTTTTGTGGTGTAAGGTCACATATCATGTTGAATGAACAGTACCATGTGCACATGATATCCGTAGGTATGCATACAGATTAAAATTATGTGGATGTGGCGTGGCAATATTGGTAGAGTGCACGCTTTTCGATCATGAGATCCCGAGTTCAAACCCTGCCCACTGCGTTTGTCCTTCAGCAAGACAATTTATCCACGATTGCTGCTCTCTACCCAGGTGTATAAATGGGGACCCGGTAGGAGGTGAAAGCCTTTATGTGAACGATCTTCTTGAGCCCATGAGCACTTGGAAGGAATGCTCCCCAGGGAGTGGAGATGGTGCACACAATGTTTACTGTTTTGCATTGTATCCTATGACTGGGGGTAATTAATATTATAATTGTAAAGCGCTTAGAGATGATTATCAATCATATTAGGCGCTATATAAATCAAAACATTATTTATTATTTATTATTGTATATTACCCCTGCAGTAAGGAGACCTTCTGTGTCCCGTCCCGGTGACCATCTCTACTCACATCCAGTACAGACACATACAATTGCCTTCAATCACGACCATTCAGTGTTGTATTTTGGCCTTCCATATTTTCCTCTTTATACATTTTTGTTTCTCACTCTATATCACTCTCACAGTGAGAAGACATCAACTGCAAGTCCACCTGACCAACCTGCTATGTCCCATCCTGGGTGATCATGTCTACTCACATCAAGTACAGTCAATCCTAGGTGTGCCCATGCTCATGGACCCCTTTAAAGTGCCTCCAAGTCAGACAATCCAGGTTAGTATTATATTATGTAGCCCAGGAGAATGTAACGCAATTTATGTACTTGTGTGTTGGATTAAAAAATAAAACTTTTCAATTTGTTCCAACATTTAACGTGACATGTTCAACAAGTCATGTCGGAATACAATTTAATTAAACATGTATTTCCCTAAATAGTTATTAAAATAGTCAATTTCATTATCAACAGTAAATATGCAAATTTGTTCTTTAGTTGTAACTTGTAATGTTAAAGGGGTATTCCGGGCCTGATAAAACCATTCGTTATTTGAATTAGCAGAACAAGACTGAGGAATAATTGGTGAAAATTTGATCAAAATCGGACAAGAAACACAGGAGTTATATCTATTTGAAAATCATGTAGTAATGAGCGATCGTTTCAAAATTGCCGCCATATGCAACATCATTCACGAGCAACTCGCCATGGCTTTAGTACATGAAAATGCACGTATTTCTCATTTTCGTTGCTAAAAATTAATTTTTCTCTGCTTGTTTTCACGAATTCATAGAAGAATGTCGATGGGCCTAACCTCATTGGAATTTGTAAGCTAATAAATTTGCTTTGTTATGAAGAAAATAATGGGTGCAGCTCGCAAGTGACGTCACGATCGATAGGAATTGCGAACGATACTAAAAATGGGAGCACAGTTCATCCGGTCATATCTTTTTTATTACTCTACCGTTTTGGCTCAGATTTTCGATCATGATTCTTCATATTCACCTCATTTTATAGCAAACATCACATTTCTGGGGTGGAATTCCCCTTTAATTGCATTGTTAGGGTTATTCATGTTGTTTGAATTCATACTGTTTTTTGCAATTTGTAATTGAACAGAAAAAAAACAATTCCAAAACTTAATTAACCTGTTCCCTTCGAGATTCTGAAATCAACCCACCCGGTTCCCGTAGTCAATGGGTTAAAAGGATTTGCAATTTGGATTTGTACAAGGCCATGTATGGAAGGAATACTCCCCAGGGAGTGCAGATGGTGCACACAATGTGTGCTGGTTTACATTGTATCCTATGACCGGGGTAATGATATCATTGCAAAGCGCTTAGAGATGATTATCAATCATATTAGGCGCTATATAAATCAAGTGTATTATTATTATTATGTATAACTATTCAGTTTTATTTGTTTATCCCTTTTCTCTTTAGGTCCTGAAGGCAGACATGAGGAAGACGTTATCGCTGACCAATTGACAGGTGTCGCTCCTACCCCACTTCCTGCATCTTCACAGCATCATCATCCCTAACTGGAGGGGAGAGAAAGATGTTGAGCTCACAGCACCAGACCCCCCTATATTCAGTAGGACTCTTAAGCTGCTGGGTATGGAGGAAGAGCGTGATCCTATAAAATACCTGGGGCATGGGGGATGAAGTAGTAAAACCCATCTGCTTTTCCTCCATCTTACTTCATCATCACCATCGTTGACTATAAAGGGAGGGAAATAAGTTGGTAAAAGATCTGCAATATTAGGCCACAAGAGATACGAGAACTCGAATCTATGAGTGTATTCAAATCGCACTTGAAGACCCACTATTTCCCTCTGTAATTAATTGCTAAGTGAACATTAAGTATTTGATTGTATAATTGTATTTGTTATGTTTTTGTATTAGCGCTATGATACCTGCATGAATAGCATACTTTAAATGACAATTATTATTATTATTATTATTATTGAGCTTGTGGCATCAGACCAACCTATCTTCAGTAGGACTCTAAAGCTGCTGGGGCTAGATAATAAGGAAGAACATGGTTGTAAAAAAATACCTCAAGCATTGAAGATGAGTAGCAAAATCCCCAAGCTATGTGGGGCCCCACACTTATTCCATAATTTTGAACCAGCCGTAAAAATAAATTAGGTTTTGGTTACTGAAATTCAGTTTGACCAAAACTGTACTCTCCTTACCAGAACTCAACTATCCCTTTAAGCTGTTATCAATGGATGATTTGTAAATCAATGAAAACCAAGTGTTTCAAGTGATTTGCCCATCTAAATTTTCCTCTATATCTTCATGAAAAATTTGTTTGAAACTGGTGTATTTTTTTTTTATAGAGATATATACAATGCTAATGGCTCGTTCTTAAAGGGATAGTTGAGTTCTGGTAAGGAGAGTACAGTTTTGGTCAAACTGAATTTTAGTAACCAAAACCTGCATAGTTACATTACAAACTAATATAACTCGAAAGGAATACAACATTACAAATGACTTAGTAAAGATCCTGTTATCATTCAAAAGAGCCGTTAAAACTCAAGAGGGCGCTCTCTAAACACTCATCGGTTTGAACCATTTTGACTCAATTATTGTGCATGTGATGTTTCGATGAAATAGTGATTAGATAGCGAGGTAATCAACCACCCTTTAAATAGCTATTTTGTAACTTGTTTAAAAGAGGAAGCATTTTTATGCCTCCGTAACGAAGTTGCCGGATGCATTATGTTTTCGGGTTGTCTGTCCGTCCGTCCGTACGTATGTCCGTCTGTACGTCCCGTTCTCGTAATCGCGTTATCTCAAGAACGGATTGACAGATTCTGACCAAACTTGGTATATGTATGTATCTTGGGGGGACAATAAACTGATTAGATTTTGGGGGTCATGAGGTCAAAGGTCAAGGTCACTAATAGCTCATAATTGTGATACGTCAAGATCTAAAAGACAGAGTACCATAAAAATTGAGTTGACAGAATTCAATGTACATGTTGATTTGGGCTTGATAAATTGCGTAATGGCGGAGGCATCATTTTCGACTGCACGCAGTCGAAGATCCATCTAGTTTTTTTTTTTTACAGCTGGTTCAAAATTATCGAATGAGTGTGGGGCCCCACATTAATATAAATGGCCATGTTTATGGATATTTCAGCCATTTCTGAACCGATTCTGATCAAATAAAGTTTATTCTGCATTAAAATATTATGCTCTTTCAAATTTTACACTCAGTTTTTCATTATCTCACAAAAAATAATTGTATGTAGCGCCCTCTCTACCAAAACTCAACTATCCCTTTAAGTAATGACGATGAACAGGTTTGGATATGTTCCCTATATTCAACACTACTCATTAATCTCTGCAATACCCCTAAACTGGAAAGCAGTTATAAGGCATAATTTCATTGAAAATGCTGGAGAACCTTTTGATGAATGATTTGATCTCTTTCTACAAGTTAAAAGAACCACAAAATGTTGATATACCATGTTTGTTAAAGAGCATTGCTCACCAATTTCTGATTTAAATCAGCAACATGTGATTATTACTTGTTCATTTACATTGGTATACTTACTGAAACATTCTATAATACATGTACATGTATTGATACATTCTGTAATACATGTATTAATACACTCTGTAATACATGTATTACATTAATTTGTCTATATGTCTATATTTGTCTATATGTAAAGAAGTTGATTATTAGTCTTTTGCATTCAGATATTTAAAGCATTTGGTTGGTGAAGGAAGCTGGGAGTTTTGCAAGTAAATGTACATGTAGTTTTAATATGAGAGAGTGCAGGCAATCATACAAAATAATCCCACTTAAAACAAAAAATCAAGTAGATTTTGGTTAAGATAAAAACTCTTTATGTCTTGATTTGTAACTTAGACTTTGGGAAAAAGAGGATTTATTCCTTTCTCGAACATTTCTGAGTGAAATCTTACAGACCAACTAATTAGCAAACAACGACTGTCATAATAGGTACATTAACTCAGCGCTGGATTGCCCGTTAACCCATTGAGAACGAAGACCACATATTTATTCCTAAGAGGAAATAAATCTCTATTGTATCAACAAATTGGCAATAGAGGAAACTTGATGTTTTGTGTAGACAAAATAAAATATGCACATTTGGCAATCCTGTCCAATCTTAAACGTTGCCAATTTGCACCTAAAATAGTGATCTTCAATCTGTTTATGTTGCCAATTTGACAATTCTCAGATTATTTTGCCTAAAATAATTCCTACAATGTATGAGCCGTCGCAACATTTAACTGTGACAAATGAGGGCTCATATTTTGCAATACACTTTTCTTTTTCTTTTGGTACATAATTCAGAACCCTTTCGTGATGTTTTGTCAGTTACCCAGTTGTGCGCGTTCTGTCCAATTAGATTTGCACATTTTTGAACGCGAGATCTGTGGATTATAATTGGCTGCGTCTCTTTCCGCGGTAGGGTTCCGGTATATATGCTAGCTTGTGAAGGTCCAGATCACATTTTTAGCCACACTATACTTGCTAGTGCACTTAAATTATCTTTATTATTATCTTGACTTATTGATTATTTGATATAGGGTTGATACATTTCTCTGAATTATTCTATTTTGATATTCTCTAAAAAGTTATTATATTTGA
This sequence comes from Echinarachnius parma, assembly GCA_037951105.1. Classification (NCBI taxonomy): domain Eukaryota; kingdom Metazoa; phylum Echinodermata; class Echinoidea; order Clypeasteroida; family Echinarachniidae; genus Echinarachnius; species Echinarachnius parma. The sequence goes on from JBAMJV010003283.1 coordinate 39,469, forward strand.
TTTTCTATTACACTTTCTTACTATTACGCTGAATTATTTATTCAAATTATATACTATGTTACTATTGAAATATGAATTTAAATAATTGCATTCTAATGTCTCCTAGGAACTGGCAGATTACAATGTACTTGATATCGCACTTAAATTTATATTACTATTATCTGGAGCTATTATTAGATATACTACTTTGAATTATTTCATTTTGATATTAATTATTTCAAGAAGCTACATGGAAACCCCGTTATAACGAGGTAGTCAGGACTATCAAATGACGTGTACAATCACCCCCCCCCCCCCCCCGGTTTTAGGGAAGGATATATATTTTTCTGTATGTATCTGTATACGAGTGGGAAAGAAAACATTAGTTGTATGAGCTAAGACTTGTTAATTCTAACGTTAACAGTCATTTATACATCCATTTTCAATTTTCGCTGCGCTTTGCGCACGAACAGATTATCTCATAACTTCACCATAATAGCCAGTATCTCAGTTTGTTGTGTAACTTGCGTATGGTCTTGGGTGAGTATTTTTTTCTGTATACCGGGCCACGTAGTTCCAGTGTAGGCTGGCATTGCTCTGGCTGCTTGTGTGACGTGCAGATTGCACCATTTCAAGTATATTATATTGGTCTAGTGTGCAACAACACATGGAAGATATAAAATAATTTCCTTATATAAGTTGCACGGGCAGCCAGGCTACAACATGATAAGTATCAAAATTTACTTAAGTCATGAGAATATTGCGCAGGGAATGAAATAATGAGCAAAAAACGTCTCTGAATGTAATTCCGTTATGGTGGAATTGCCCATATGTTCAAATCTTATTATATTACCAGAGGTAATGTGTGATATTTTACCACTTGGCAGTGTACATGTAATACAATTTTACTCAAATGTAAAGTTCAAGTATGGATTAGCTACTGATTACATTGACCATATTCCAACACTGCTTATTCAGAAGAGTGACCGTTGAACATCAATGCATATGAAAGTACAATATTCAATTACTCTCTTGCACAAGTTGGGGTAAATCATTGTAATATATGCTCCCCAGGGAGTGGAGATGGTACACACAATGTGTGCTGGTTTACATTGTATCCTATGACCGGGGGTAATATTATCATTGTAAAGCGCTTAGAGATGATTATCAATCATATTAGGCGCTATATAAATCAAAACATTATTATTATAATTATTAATAAAGTTTGCAGGCTACTTTGTGTGAAATGACAAGTAGTTGTTTTCAGATTATTGTGTAACCAAAGACATTAATTTCATATCAAGAAACAGGTTGCTGCCTTTAAAGATGAGTCACATGAACTTTTGTCTCTGTAAATTGATTGAGGAATGAATGTGAAGATTTTGGGTTTATATTTGTTATTTCATAAATTATCAATGCATTCATAGTACATGTAGCACATTTTGTTTGATTGTTACAATGTATCTTGTCCATACCAGAGTACTTTCAGACTGAATTTTCTTTTAAAATTTGAATTGTATTAATTTTGTCCACTCTGGAAGAAAACTGTGTCATCTATTATTCAATGATATATTATCATTATTTTGTTTGGTCCCAGAATATTAAGATAGTTTATAGTTCTGAAATGAATCATTTTGATATTCCTGGTTGTGTGTCTTGTTATTCCAACATTTAACAAAATGATGTATCACATCATGACATCTTGCATTGAATTAAAAAAAAAAGAAATATTAACTACTTTGGTGTGTATTTACATATATACTCCGCAAAAAAAGAAACTGGACACTTGTATAAGTTGAAATATTTCATACTAATGTACGATAAAGTGTACATGATCATATATCAAATTAAAGGGAATTTAGTCCTCTACATGCATGGTATAACTTAAAGGTGTAATCGTTCATGCATGAAATGCCATGGTCAATTAACAATAGCAAGGTCTGTTTTCAAAAATAGCAAAACAATGAGGGACCACACCATTCGACTGAAATGATAGTAAGCGTTTCACTTAAAACAAGATGAGCGGGGCAACGAAATTATGACATTATTCAACTTTATTGTTATGAACAAACTCTGGAAATACAAATTTGTCAATAAAAAAGGGCCAGGTTAAGAGAGCATTATCATACTGGTTTGTATTAGAGGCATGAAGCTTGTCTATTTCATGTGTCCCCTGCAATTTTAACCACATTTACCTAGAGAAATGGCATGTTAAAGACTGCCCAACTGTTTGACCAAGGGTGACTTCAGGTTTTGAAGATCTTTGGACTACAGTAGAATTCTTGAGAAGAATTTAAACCATTTTCATGCTGAAATAAGGGCACAAACTGTGGTTTTGAATAATAAAGGTTTGCCATGGAATTCCCCATGTTGTTACTTTTTGATTAAAATAACACCTATAACGTTCACAATTTGTCTTAATTTATACTCATTATTGAGATGAAGATACAAAAAGTCAAATTTGTAATGAAAAAATATGCCATCTCATGAATATAGCGTTTTAGATTATGCTTATCAACATTTATATGGTTGCGTGGATGTTCCATTTTTGCTATTTTTGAAAACAGACCTTGGTGTGGTTAATTGACCGTGACAAGTCATGCATGAATGATTTCATCTGGATTTTATGCGAATATTGAAGAGGGTAATTTTATCTTTAATCTGATATACAATATCATATATTTTATCGTTAATGAATACGAAATATTTGGTCTCATACAAGTGTCCAGTTTCTTTTTTTGCGGAGTATATATGAGTGATCCATCCTTAGCTGATGAAAATGATAATAATGAGCATGATGGTGATGATGATATTGATGATAGTTATGTTGGGATATGATATGATTAACATGGCTATTATGATGATGATGATCATAAGATGGTTTTAATGATATTGATGACTATGATGATCACGATAATGGTTGTTGATGATGATGATGATGATATTGATGATTGGGCTATAATAATATTATACAGATATTGACTGTCTAGAGGGGCAATATTGCATTTGAGATCCTCGAGGGAAGTTATATTTTTGTCGAGGGACATTATATTTTTCCGTAGCGCCTAGCGCTGAGGAAAAAATATAGTATTCCGAGACAATTTCCATCTAAGAGAACTAGGCCTACCCCCTGGAATACCTCTCCTGTTATTATCTATATCTCATGCGTTGATTGCTATGAGAGATACGCATTCGTTTTATGTAAGTTTTTTAGGATTTGGACAATGTAAATAGATCCCTTAGCTACAACATCTTGAAATTACATTTACAATGACAATAATTTAATTTTAAATTCAATTTATTCCATTCTTGAACAGTATTATACTGTTATACAGTATATATAAATAACATTTTCATTACCCGTAAAACTCCGTGTATAAGACGCACTTTTTTTCCGTCGGAAAAATTTCAAAGTGGGGGGTGCGTCTTATACACAGGTATAGCAAAAAAAAAAACTGTAGTCATGGTGAATGTGTATACACATGGTTTAGGGCATGACAAGAGCTTGTTGTCAGTTGAAGCATTCAGCAAGATATACCCTTTTCTCACACAAAAAATATTGGTTACAGATGTAAAAATTGCAAGTTTATTGAGCAGTAATACTGCTGCTAATGAATATTCATACATTTGTGAGCAGCAGTACTAATTAAGTATGCAATTTTCTAACCAGTGGTTATAAGTTTTGCTCATAATTAGAAATAGTTGTTAGTAAATTTAGAAAATTGCATTATATTTAGTGAGTATTGGTGCTCATGAATATTCATGAATATGAATATGAATATTTATGAGCACCAGTGTTACTGCTCAATAAATGTGCAATTTGTGTACTAACCACTATTTTTATGTGAGAAAATGATGTTGATGAATGCTACATTCAACAATAAGCTATTGTCATGCCCTAGACCAGTGGTATAAGCATTCCAACAGCACTTCAGGGTCTTTTAAAAAAATACAGGGTGTCCCAAAAAAAAAGCTGTGAAAGTTGGGGGTGCGTTTTATACACGGGTGCGTCTTATTCACGGAGTTTTACGGTAATATCAATATAAATTCAAAAGATAAAATGCTCCACCAAAATAGAAACTGTACACTCGTATAAGATTTAATATTTCATATTCATTTACGATAACATCTATGATATTGTATGAACTAAACCCCTTAATCACATAAAAATAAATATTTCAATGTTAAAATTACTTATTTCATAATCAATAAGGAGTTTTAACCCTTTAAATATTGGGGTAGTCTGGGCATAAAAATACGATGCATTAAATATAATCTGAACTGCCCTTTTCTGAAGTTAACATAAACTTAACATAACAGTAATTGATATGGTAAATAATCAAAGCATAACAAAAAATAATTGAAATACATCTTGAGTAAATGTCATTAGGCAATGAAGTAATTTAAATTAAATATCAATTGGGGGCTCCGGTACAGCGCCCCCGCCCCCAACGCCCCTAAACGTAATTTTTGGCCTGGGCTACCCCTCTACTGAATTAGTAATATTGTTTAGTAGGTTTAGTATTTAGCTCTGTGCCAAGAATGGCGCTTTTGTCCGGCAGGTAACGATAATTTCACTAAGCCACCTGACTATAATAACCTATCACCTATTGTGAAATCATTATTATATGAGAGCAAGCGAATTGAAATTAATAAGCTTAATTAAACAAATTATAATTATGTACGTATTACAAGTTTAATATCAATATTTTACCAACATTCAAGGGAGCAAACTGCACCCATTAACATATCGCCACAGTATGATACTGAGATCAATTACTTTCATGGCACAGCATATTACAGAGCATATTACTAATTTCGTAATCTGTATTACAAATACGTCACAGTTACATATACTGACAGAATATAATTTAATTTGATATTACAATGGGAACGGTTATGAAACGTGACATACTGTAATCCAGTGTCGTCGTACCATGTATCTTGCTAAAGGATTATTATTATTTATTTTTAAATCTCAGTTCGTTAGTGTCAACTTTTATAATTCCTTAACTGGCTTGCACACACACCTTGATTTATATTGTTCAATACGTATTATAATGTAGGTAATTTTGTATGTACTGAATTATAATATCATAGTATTTCATCAGGTGATAGTCTGTAGAATCAGCCTTAGTTTACTGAAGTAATTTTATGATAAATCCTCATCCCCGCCGAAGATAATTGATTATTAAGTTATAACCTATTATATTAATGAAAAAGATAAGTGTAAGTTAAGGGGATTTCTCCATGACTGCCAATAAGTCAGCATTACCCTTTTTTGTATTGTGCAGTAAGGAGTATTTTGGTTTCAAAATGATGTTTCAAGTCAGATAATCTAGACATAATCCCAAATTAAGAAAATAACATCGAAAAACCCTGTTTCCCCCTAAGGCGCAGTTTTATAGCATTCAACATATAAGAGCATCATTTTTTTCATGTGGATATCTCCTTCTGTTGACATGGGGGTATAGTATAATCGACTCATATTACGCCTTATGGTGTTGTTTTGATGCAAACAAAGTAGCACATGATAAAACTAGCAGGAAGGGCTATAAAACAGTGGTCAATTCGTTAGGGCGAAAGGTATGTTTCCCCTTAACGACACATTCCCCCTAACGTGCTGTTTTATAGCACGCATATTCGCCCTAAGGCGTCTTCTAAGCTTATAACCTATATATTAAATTTTTTTTGTCAGGTTAGTGAAATATGATGCACGTAAGCATCCCTCCCGAACCCTGATTAACCCTGGTCAAAATGGTCATTTTTGGAAATCTGGACATCGAATTTTCAAGAAAATGCAAGTGGCTGGTAACGTGCTAGGAAGACATACTCCTATTTAGTTTGCTGCAACATAAAACAATTATGGGAAAGTCCGATTTTGAAAGAAAAAAAATTTAAAATTAAGAGTACATCATAGTAAACATCCTCTGTGAATTTGAGCCAATTCCAATCATTTTAAAAAAAGTTATGGCCGTTTTCTGTATTATCCACTTGAGAAAATCGTTAAAATTGGCTGGAAAATCTTCTTTTTGCCATATCTCAAGAACCAAATGACCAATTGACACCAAACTCGGTAAATTCATGTATCTAGGGGGATAGATGAAGGGTTGTGATTTTAAGGTCATTTGGTCAAAGATCAAAGGTCACATGTCACAGGTTTCCATTTGCGTGATTTTATATCTGGCAAATGTATGTGTTATAAGATAAGTTATTTTCTCAGCCAATTACTTGTATTATGCAATAAATTATATATATTTCCGTTAAACATGAGTTGCTAATCATTTCTATATGTCTCATTTAGTGACTTCTGCATTCTCAAAACAAAAAAAATGTAAAGGCCGAGACAGGTTTTTTTAAATGTTAAATATTTTCGCGAAAAATTCTTTAATTCACCTGAAATTCACACTGGGGGCTTATAAAGGCATACCGAATAATTGTCCAAGGTTCCAGCAATTGTTTTGTAATAGTCACAGTAAAAAAAACGTCGGAATTAGTAATCTCGAGTATATTGTGTAATATACTTTAAGCGCGCGGTTACTGATTATTAGTAATCTCGAGTATATACTTTAAGAGCGCGGTTACTGATTATAATTATTTAGTATCAGTACTATTAGCCGTGTCCGATTTGTAATACAGATTATACAATTATATAATTCGTTCAGTCTACTATAACGTAACAAATATATAATAAACTTAGAAGTAGCCTTAAGGCGAATATGCGTGCTATAAAACAGCACGTTAAGGGGAATTTGTCGTTAACTTGGGGGAAACATACCTTTCCCCCTAACGTTATCATGTGCTACTTTGATTGCACCAAAACAACACCCTGAGGGCGTACTAGCTGTCAACAGAGCGAGATATTCACATGACAAAATGATGCTCTTATAATTATGTTGAATGCTATAAAACTGCGCCTTAGGGGGAAACACGGGTTTTCGATGTTATTTTCTTAATTTGGGATTATTTGGGATTATATAAATGCGTTTCACGAAGCTCATGACAACTTGTCATCGAAAAAAATTGTTTTAATCTTGTATGGACGAGCCTGAATGTATAATCTGCCAATACAACAAGAAGCCAGCAAGAACCAAATGATGGCCGTAACTCGTAAGTTTTTATCTTATTTTGTGTTTAATGTGTGATTGTGAGTTTGCATGCTATGTCATTCAGCTATTATATGTCATTGTTATCGACCTTACATATTATTTGTTGACAAACTATGTAGAAAATCGTTATATTTCAATGAAACCCTTCGATATTGCACTAGAGCGGTTATCGAGATCGCACCCCGCCGAAACTCTGCGGTGGCTACTATGTCCAAAAACCCGTCTCCCTGGCTATAAACGCGAAATAACAATTTTTAACATTAAACCTCCTTCACTCCTTGACCTTGTCCTTGCCCTTGATCTTACTCGAGTAAGACTAAACTCTAAAATTTAACACCTTTCTTTGTCATAACTTGCAGCCATGATATGGTAGACTGTCTCTGGTCTACAATTACAAAGAGCATTGTAATTGCCCTTGACCTTGTCAAAGACTTTGACCTTTGTGTCGTGAGTTTGCAGAACGCCAGCCTAATAAATTGTGCTAATACTTTATAGTAATACTAATAGTATACAACTAACGAATGGGCTTCTTGTGATAGTCAAATCTATTACCGAGGTGGGCTCAAAATGATTATTACCCGAAGCGTAGCTGAGGGTAATAGTCATTTTGAGCCCACCGAGGTAATAGATTGCCTATTACAATCAAGCACATTCGTTAGTTGTTTTATATCACTCATCAATATCAGTGATTGTGTTCAGCTTATAGCAAAATAAGTGATAATCTCTGAATATTTCATAAAATCGCTTGTAAATTTTGATATAAAAATCAATCAACATTAATGAAGCCAGTATGAGCCTCCAGAACCACGGCGCATCTAATACGCTTAAAGTCATTGTTATTTTGCGCACACAATCACAAAGACGCAAAACTGAGTGCGCACCAACGCGCTGGCAGTTGCGCACATACGCGATGAATGCGTGCTACCGCTCCCACGGATGTGCTTATTGGCTGTCTTGGCATTCTTCTTCCCAGGGTGTTAGTTTTTACCAGCAATGTCAATCACGTGACTAGAACGTGTGCGCCATAGAGTACTGCACAAATTTGATCGCGTGTGCATTTTGCTTAAACACATGATCTATGGGACGAACGCGTAACAAACTTTTAGTGTTAATTTTTTGCTAACAGCCCGGTCACATGATTGCGCGGGGATTGCGCGTGTTGTCCAAAACTATCATTTGTCAAATACAATGGTAAAACGATCTTATGAGGGATATAATAATAATTAATAATTTTAATATTATTATAAATTTATATGCCACGAGTATAGCCACTAAACAAGGGTTAGGTACTTAGGTTTATATGTTATAATGGTATAGTATGCAGTTGGGCCTAGTAATACACAATGTTAATTGTTATGTGATGTAAAGTGTAATTGATTAACTTGGCGCTAGATAAATTAAATTGACAATTTTTCGCTCCATTCCAAATCAAAATACGTAATTTCTGCACCACCTCGACTTCTCTCCGAGTCGTATCGCGACTTGTGACGTTGTGTTAATTAGCCTTTGCACTATCATATCAGTGGCAGCACGGCTAGTATGCTCCCCAGGTAGTTGAGATTAAATACCAGTGACAGTGTGTCACTTTAAAAAAACGGCGAGTGCGTCTGCACTCCCATGCAGGATACTCATACTTCACAACTAGCTTGATGCGTTGACTGAAGTAAGCGAACAAAACTAATTCAATATACTAAATCCTAAAATAACGTACAGTCGTACAAGTTGAAGTAGTACTACTAGTAGACAGAAGTACTAGTACACATTTAATTCCTATTTGAGAATTTTAACAGATATGATCATTAGACAACATTCAATGCTAGTGTTATTTCAGTCATAAATTATTGAAATTCTGATGTGTATTTTTATTGTTCTATTATCTCATTCAATTTACAGGAATCAAGCCGAAAATCAAATCTTTCTACAGAAGATATCAAGATTCTTGCTAATTTTGTCAGCGAAAATTATGATGACATATTTGGGAGAGCAGATCGGCCACAGGTAAGCAGGGAAAACAATGAAATATATATATCACTTTATCAGGGACTACTTTTTAAGCCATGCCTGCACAAAAATTGATTTAAGTTAAAGGAAGTTTATTGGGCATAGAATGTCTTCTACAACATCTGTACATTGGACATTAGATATTTAACTTGTATAATTAAATCAACTTTTATAGAGAAAGGCGCAGGATCACGCGAAGTGATGCAGCTTTTTTTTATTAATTAAATTCAAACATAGAGGAAACTGACTAGAAATATTTGAGTGATTAAAAGTGAGCAAAGAAAAATAGGCTTCGCCGGGAATCGAACCCGAGACCGCCGGATTGCTAGACCGGTGCTCAAACCATCAAGCCACAAAGACTTTGTATGGTGGGCGTTCCCATGAAACCCTTTTCAATGCTCGATTAGTCAGAAGCTATATAAACTGGGCCAATTGATTTAATTATTCTTGGGATTGGCCCAGTTTATATAGCTTCTGACTAATCGAGCATTGAAAAGGGTTTCATGGGAACGCCCACCATACAAAGTCTTCGTGGCTTGATGGTTTGAGCACCGGTCTAGCAATCCGGCGGTCTCGGGTTCGATTCCCGGCGAAGCCTATTTTTCTTTGCTCACTTTTAATCACTCAAATATTTCTAGTCAGTTTCCTCTATGTTTGAATTTCATTTTTATTAATGTTAACATTGTAAGTGTAACATTTGTATATTTTTCTTGACAGAAATACAAGTTTGATAGTGGCTGAATTGCTGGCCTATTGGAAGTTCTGATCCAAGATCATACATCATGTACCTCTCTCTGTTCATCAGGCCCAACTTCCCAGCCCACTTTCTTGGCCCCAATCTTTGGTAAGAATTAAAAATTAAATGTTTTACATTTACATCACAGTCATACATTTAAATGATAACATACATGGATATTTCCATATATTAGATGATGGTACAGACAGCAGAGATTACCTGTGAACAGTCATTGTTGGATATTTCATAATTCATTTTTGTGTTATATGTATCAAGTCAGACCATTTACATTTATTTGCCAAGGGTTACTTTGCAAGCAAGCCTTCATGAAGTGAGCATGCTAGAATTGTTTTGCAAAATTATGTAAATTTATAAGGGCTCTTTTTGGTATTTGGGGGAGCTAAAGAGCCCTTTGTTCCCCTCTCCTCTCCCATATTTCTTCCTGCATTATGCATATTGAATATAATTATGATACCGCATTGGCTTTTGATTTAAATAGAATATCTCCTTTTTTAATTTCTTTTTAAAATTAGAAATGCTGAGATTCTGGGCACATCACATTGATCTGTCATAAAGACCAGTCATCGCACTTGCAGGTCCATCCATCCAGGCACGCATGTATGTTGAACTTCAGAAGGACAGTCTTCGAAAAGGTGTAGAGGTACATTATTAGAGAGACATTTGACACTTTTGTTATTCTAAACTTTTGTATTTTAGTTAATGGGCAATTCCAAGCAAACGCCGTGACGGTCAGAGGGTGTTTCTCACAATGAAAGTCCAAATAACTCATAAAATCTAAATATCTAGAACCAACTTTTGATATGCATCTGTTACCACTATCCTACCAATAATTTACAATAGGAAAGAAAACCAAAATTCCCAATAAATTATGAATTATGAATATCAATATCTGCCGTAACCCTGTGATGGCAAAAAGACATGGGTTTCTTACATGCTAAGAAACTAAGTAAACTCTGTGAACTACCTGAACATTTTGCACTTTTGTCACATTGATTCTTTGTACTAGACATCAAGCTAGAACATCCAAATAAAAATGTAGAAAAAATCCAAAGTTAATAGTAAATATGATATCATAAATGTATCTATGCACTGTAACGCCGTGACCTCTGAATTGTACATGTTATATATATGGGAGATATTAAAGAGATGAATAATATGATATAATTTTAATGTAGTGATCCAGAATCAATAAAGAACTAGATGAATGGGTGATATAACCAAGATGCTATTAAATGATCATCTGCATGACACAAATTTGCAGCACAGCGCCCTCTATTGATCAAAAAATCTTTTAGGACATAATTGAAATTCTTGTCTATTTCAGAAGTTAGTTAATGGAACCATCAAATATTAAAACCAACATACATACTTAAATGTAACAATGAAATATGAGACCTTTGACATCTGACCTTTGACCTTGTTTCTCAAAATAACATACAAATGTTTAATTTTTGGTCTGCACAGTGCATATTTGCAAGTGATTTGTTTCATGTAACATGATTTCAGAGTTAGTAAATGTTCGTTTTTGAATTGGTAATTATCCGAGTGACCTTTGACCTGTGCCCCAAACAGTTTCAGAAAATTGTCTTTTACCTACAGTACTCTTTCTAACATTGATTCTGGAACTTAATTGTGAGAACAAAAAACAACAATATTTTGACCTGTTGACCTATGACCTCCCATGATCCCATTCCCTAATCAGGTCATATACTTCACTGGACGCATACCAGTATTATTATCATGTTATCCTTCCAAGGATTCTCAAACTATCTTGATAATAATATAATTTTTGCATATTTGTTAGCTATGTGACCTTTGACCTTTGACCTTTGACCTCATGGACCAAAATCATATCCAATAATCCGTTCCTCTAAATACATGGATTGTACAAAGTTTGAACGAAATCCATCCAACGATTCTTGAGATATTGCAAAAAAAAGAACACTGATGTACAGATGCACATACAGACAGACGGACGTACAACCCATACACATACATGACTCGGGTAACTTTGAGATGGAAACATTATCAACTGACCCTATTCATATAATTATAGCATGAGCAATGCCCAAGCATACCTACAAAAAATATCTTACACTATTTGATTATGTCTACTGTGTTATGTCAATGGGAATCCAGTAGGTAGCGTCACGGCGTTACACAAAACGTAACGCCGTGACCAAATTGATATTGATTATATTAATAAGTGGTAAAAGATAATGCTGCTATTCAGCATGCATATTATAGCCCTATGGGCTAATACAGAGAAAACAAAAAATTATTTCATTCCCATTCATATTTTTCCAGAAATATTAAAAATATCTGTTTTTAGTGTAACGCCGTGACATATTGATGACTGTAAATGAGACAGTCACTGAAGCGGAACGAAGAGCGAAAATGACGAAATCAATGTTTATCTGAAAAACTGAAGCAATGATCCTATCAACACTGAAATAAAATTTTATGAAAACTCCTTTTCGGAGTTCTTTTATGCTTACTATTTAATGGAATGTTTTGTGAAAATAACTGAAAATTAATTTATGCTATATATTAACAATAAAATAATAGTTTACAATTTTTTTTTTCAAAAACAAAATGCATTTTTGGAAAGTTCAATCTTTTAGCTTTCATTTGATACCAAATTTGTTATGGTACAACGAATTTGAAAATTCAGTGGTTATGTCAATGTTTGCTTGGAATTGCCCTAATACAATACACGATTTTATTCTATAAGCTCAGAATTTGTGTCAGATAACAGGATTAAAATGCTATGCTGAACATGTACAAATACATGTTCTCTATTGCCTAGTCCCAGACGTTCATTTAAATGTTTGTTATTAATTGGCCATTTATAACGAGGTAAATTTGAAAGTCCTAGTTGAATTTAGTTGAATTTAACAAAGATTATCATTCACTTTATACAACCCTGTTCCTTATTTGCTTTTTCTTTTGTTAAATTTTTTTATTTTGTAGCTTGTTTGTTATTTTGTTTAATAATAATTATTTTTAGTTAAACCAATCATTGACAAGTGTCCACAAATTATTTATTCTATAAAAAAAATATTGTGAACTGTAGGAGATTATGATAATGAGCAATTTCTTGGATAATATCCAAGGTCATTAGCAGTTTACTTGATCATTCCATACAGTCTTCCAAGATATGCTAGACTAAAATTAATAAAGCGGCAGGGTGATATCTTTATGAATTGCATAGTTAACATGCAAATGTTGAGCTCGCTCTTTCCTTTGTCTGCTGATTGCATTTAATGGGCACTATTTTGTTTATTTTTTCTTCATCTGCAGATACTGGCCACTGCTGTGCAACCTCAGGACATAACTGGATGGGATGAGCTTGTAGGGACTTGCTTCACAGTCTGAACATCAGACTAGCCATGCATGTACAACAAACCATCGATACCAGCTTGGTAACTCATCCACTTCAGAGGAAAAGCTAGACCGATGTTAACAAAACAACTTGGAACCACTTCCTTACTCTGGCCTAGCGTTTACTTTCGCCCAGATAACTGTCTCTTTGTTCCAAGCTCTCTTCATGTCAGGTACATTGACTTTTGCAAAACATCACTACTCTCTTTCTACCTCTCATCCAAAGAACACCTTCGCCTTCTACCTCCTCTTTGACATCGCCATGTGCAGTTACCATCTGACTCACATGGGCATCGACAACCATGGATTGTAAACAGGGCTACAATCCATGCCTCACTCACACACCTGTAATAGGGGAGAATCTGCCGACCAACATGGCCAAGCCTGCTTACGGTAAGCTTCTCCACATATTTTGTGAATTTACTTTATCAGTATTTTGGTTACTGTTCTATTCATTCAGCATTGGTTCGGAAAACATTTTGGCTGGGGTCTATGCCTGCTAGATGTATACCAAAAAAGTCTTAAACACGTTGGAAAAAGTATAATTTAAGCATCAATTATTGATGGATCAGTCTTGTGTAAGGTTAGAAAGAGTTCTTGAAAAAGAAATATGGAACCCTTGAATTAAATCCTATGCTTGATTTTGTATCACGAACAGATAAATATATTATCACTGATCATTGCTTTGTCATCATTAATTCTATATGAGCGGTTAACATCATCAGGGTGCCCCTAGTCGACTCTACTGTGCGCCACAAGTGTCTAATGACAGATGTGCTCGCGCTATAAATTTATAGTTATTATTAGTATTATTATATGCTTTTTATAGGCTCATTTACATTGTAATTGTGCAAATTTACATCTGATTTTAATTTTACTTTGACAAATTAATTACTTTACAGATGTGCCGCATGCTCCAAGCAAGCCACAAGTCACTGCCGTTAACGCAACCTCAGTGACCCTCAAGTGGCGACCACCAACAGAAGACGGTGGCTCTCCGATCACTGGCTACGTCGTCCAGAAGAAGGAGCGACTTGCCCTTCGTTGGACGCCGGTGAACTCCACTCCGACCACCGAGGCCATCTTCACGGTCACCGGACTCATGGAGAAGTCTGAGTACGAGTTCAGGGTGGTAACTGAGAACAAGAGAGGATTTGGACAGCCCAGCGAGTCGACCGAGTCTGTGCTGGTCAAGCCTCCATATGGTAAGGCCATAAAATGGACCTTATTTTGCTCACAAAAGTGAGTAATGTGATACAATGCTAATGATAAGTGCTTATGTACAAAAGTACCAAGAAAGAAATATGGAACCCTTGAATTAAATCCTATGCTTGATTTTGTATCACGAACAGATAAATATATTATCACTGATCATTGCTTTGTCATCATTAATTCTATATGAGCGGTTAACATCATCAGGGTGCCCCTAGTCGACTCTACTGTGCGCCACAAGTGTCTAATGACAGATGTGCTCGCGCTATAAATTTATAGTTATTATTAGTATTATTATATGCTTTTTATAGGGTCAATTACATTGTAATTGTGCAAATTTACATCAGATTTTAATTTTACTTTGACAAATTAATTACTTTACAGATGTGCCGCATGCTCCAAGCAAGCCACAAGTCACTGCCGTTAACGCAACCTCAGTGACCCTCAAGTGGCGACCACCAACAGAAGACAGTGGCTCTCCGATCACTGGCTACTTCGTCCAGAAGAAGGAGCGACTTGCCCTTCGCTGGACGCCGGTGAACTCCACTCCAACCACCGAGGCCATCTTCACGGTCACCGGACTCATGGAGAAGTCTGAGTACGTCATATTAAGCGCTATATCAAGCTAATATTATTATTATTGGAAATATATTGCAATTTGTATATAGCGTGTGGTGAATGGGGATTGCCTCATATGCAAGGATGCTTCAGTGACTAATGGTTTTAAACAATTTAAATTTGCATTATTTAAGCTCAGTAGTCCAAATTCTATTTAATATCCCCACTCATCAATACTTAATCACCTGACTGTTGATATATTCCAGATATTCCTGGTAAACCATCCGCACCCAAGGTCACGGACATCTGCAAGACAACCATCACCCTGCAGTGGAGCCCTCCAGAATCTGACGGAGGCGCGCGCATCACCAACTACATCGTGGAGAAGAAGGAGGCCATGGGATTCCGCTGGATGCCCGCCACGACGCAGAATATCCTCAACCCCGAGTTCACCGTCCAAGACCTGAAGGAAGGAGCTCAGTACGAGTTCAGGGTACTGGCTGAAAACAAGGCTGGTTTTGGTCCACCTAGCGATCCCTCAGTCTCCGTCATTGCCAAAGCAAAATATGGTGAGTTTTTTTGACCTCCTTTGTTATTTTTAGTTAACCCTTGTGGGATCCTGGTGGACTATCCACAAAGTCCGTGGGGATTGTACAATAACGGGAAAAGGTTAAAAGTAGACTGTTATTTGAATTAATCATAAGTTTAGAATAAACAATATAGTCTCTAGTCTACAGATTTGGCAAAAAATGTAGAGGCGTTGAAATAAATAAGAGAGAACAACTGTAATTCATACTTCATAATATGATAATGGTCCTATTTCAATGCAGTAGATTTATAAAGCCTACAGGAACTTTTAGAGCATGTATCAACTTTAAGAAAATTGAGAAATCCAGTAGGGAATAGATTGATTCATCTTACGTTCTTTGTCATTACTCAGGTGTGCCTACCATGCCTGGAGAACCAAGCATCTCAAACATCGGTGCCAAGTCAGTGACAGTGAGCTGGACACCCCCGTCATCAGATGAAGGCAGCCCGATCACAGGTTATATCGTGAAACGCGCCGACCGCTTCTCTACCCGCTGGGTGCCGATCAACACGCAGCCAACCAAGGATACAAGGATGGAGGTAATACCATTCAACGAACACGCCGATTCTCTCGGCACACGGCTGAGTGCACACTAACAATGGCGCGCCTCGTTGAACGATATGAAAGGCAGTACGTGCGATCTATCAAGCACTGGCTCGGTAAAAATTGACAAAAAAGAGAACCTGACATGGTGTCACTCACAGCGCCCTAAAACAAAAACTACACGACCAAATTGACTGTTCTTGGTATCGTTGTTCATTTGAAAAGACACCCTATCCGATGGACACAATACATTTGTTACTATAATTCGGGAAGTGCCCCGTTCCGTTTTTTTTTGGGCCACCCTGTATACAATGCTAATGGCTCGTTCTTAAGTTATGATGATGAACAGGTTCGGATATGTTCCCTATATTCAATACTACTCATTAATTTCTGCAATACCCCTTAACTGGAAAGCAGGAAAGCAGTTATGAGGCATAATTTCATTGAAAATGCTGGAGAACGTTCTGATGAACGATTTGATCTCTTTCTACAAGTTAAAAGAACCACAACATTTTGATATACCATGTTTGTTAAAGAGCATTGCTCACCAATTTCTGATTTAAATCAGCAACATGTGATTATTACTTGTTCATTTACATTTCAGTTGTGTGGTATACTTACTGAAACATTCTGTAATACATGTATTGATACATTCTGTATATATATTTCTTCGCACGGAGTAAAATTATATTAAAGGGGACCAAATAACAACACATTACTACATGTTTTGGTACCGTTTTGTGATATCAAATAGATACCTAACATTTTGCAAAGGGTTGAGTAGTTCATAAACAAAGCAATTCATTTCCACCACTTACGGAACCACTACTATTTCCTGGTTCCTGGTTTGCGAGTGCGCCAATTCTACTCACGCGTACGTTTGTAGGCAATATAATTCCGAGCGATTCGCTTGCTGCACCCGCGGTAGTCTACACAATTCAGACCGCATAAACGCATGCTTTAGAATGGTGATGCGGTTTCCATTTTTTTTCTTTTTTCTGCAAACATATGTTTGTGAACTTGTTGATGGAATGGAATACTAAAGATGTTACCTTTCTATTATACAAATATTAGTTTTGGGTGGTGGTACCCTTTAATAAGAGAAATGTCTTTTGAAATTACTACTCCAAAACATAGATCAGAGTGAGTGAAATATTCATTCATTATCCTATTAACTATCAACCATTCATTCAGGTCTTTCCAAAAAGAGATCACTGTTACGGTACACATTTAAGAAAAAGATGAGTAATTGTTTGTAAATATGAATGTTGCAACAGTTACACATTGGGGACGATTTTACTCCTATCTTAAATACAAATTTGTTTGTTGAGATTATCCTATGAAGAAATTTGTATTGAAAGTTCCTTAAAGGGTACCACCACCCAAAAATCATATTCTTATTAAAGATTTATAGGTAACATCTGGAGTATTCCATTACATCAACAAGTTCACAAAAATATGTTTCCAGAAGAAAAAAAAATACTTGGAAACGCATCACCATTCTAAAGCATGCGTTCATGCGGTCTGAATTACGCAGACTGCTATGTGTGCGGTGAATTGCAACGTGTGCAGAGCGAATGAATCGCCCGGGAATCTATCGTTTACAAACGTGCGCGTGAATAGCTGCATTAGCGCACTCGCAAATGGTTGGCCCGTATGGAACCAGTAAATAGCAGTGGTTCTGTAAGTAGTGGAAATTAATTGCTTTGTTTATGAATTACACAACCCCTTGCAAAATGTTGGGTATCTATTTGATATCACAAAACGGTACCAAAACATATAATGAATAGCTGCATTAGCGCACTCGCAAATGGTTGGCCCGTATGGAACCAGTAAATAGCAGTGGTTCCGTAAGTGGTGGAAATTAATTGCTTTGTTTATGAATTACACAACCCCTTGCAAAATGTTGGGTATCTATTTGATATCACAAAACGGTACCAAAACATATAATAATGTGTTGTTCTTTGCCTGGTGGTCCCCTTTAAGCTGTTATCAATGGATGATTTGTAAATCAATGAAAACCGAGTGTTCCAAGTGATTTGCCCATCTAAATTTCCCTCTATATCTTCATGAGAAATTTGTTTGAAAATGGTGTAATTGTTTTGAGAGATATATACAATGCTAATGGCTCGTTCTTAAGTTATGATGAACAGGTTCGGATAAGTTCCCTATATTCAATACTACTCATTAATTTCTGCAATACCCCTAAACTGGAAAGCAGTTATGAGGCATAATTTCATTGAAAATGCTGGAGAACGTTCTGATGAACGATTTGATCTCTTTCTACAAGTTAAAAGAACCACAAAATTTTGATATACCATGTTTGTTAAAGAGCATTGCTCACCAATTTCTGATTTAAATCGGGAACATGTGATTATTACTTGTTCATTTACATTTCAGTTGTGTGGTATACTTACTGAAACAGTCTGTAATACATGTATTGATACATTCTGTAATACATGTATTAATACACTCTGTAATACATGTATTACATTAATTTTAGATAGCCACTTGTCTATAAGTAAAGAAGTCGATTATTAGTCTTTTGCGTTGAGATATTTAAAGCATTTTGTTGGTGAAGGAAGCTGGGAGTTTTGCAAGTACATGTAGTTTTAATATGAGAGAGTGCAGGCAATCATACAAAATAATCCCACTTAATAACCAAATAAATCAAGTAAATTTTGGTTAAGATAAAAACTCTTTATGTCTTGATTTGTAACTTAGACTTTGGGAAAAAGGGGATTTATTCCTTTTCTCGAACATTTCTGAGTGAAATCTTACAGACCAACAAATTAGAAAACGACTGTCATAATAGGTACATTTGTACTCAGCGATGGATTCCCCTTTAACCCATTGAGAACGAAGACCACATTATATTTATTGCTAAAAGGAATAAATCTCTATTGTATCATCAAATTGGCAATAGAAGAAACTTGATGTTTTGTGTAGACAAAATAAAATATGCACATTTGGCAATCCTTTCCAATCTAAAACATTGCCAATTTGCACCTAAAATAATGATCTTCAATCTGTTTATGTTGCCAATTTGAGAATTCTCAGATTATTTTGCCTAAAACAATTCCTACAATGTATGAGCCGTCGCAACATTTAACTGTGACAAATGAGGGCTCATATTTTGCAGTATACTTTTCTCTTTCTTTTGGTACATAATTCAGAACCCTTTTGTGATGTTTTTGTCAGTTACCCAGTTGTGCGCGTTCTGTCCAATTAGATTTGCACATTTTTGAACGCGAGATCTGTGGATTATAATTGGCTGCGTCTCTTTCCGCGGTAGGGTTCTGGTATATGCTAGCTTGTGAAGGTCCAGATCACATTGTTAGCCACAGTATACTTGCTAGTGCACTTAAATTATCTTTATTATTATCTTGACTTATTGATTATTTGATACATTACTCTGAATTATTCTATTTTGATATTCTCTAAAAAGTTATTATATTTGATTTTCTATTACACTTTCTTACTATTACGCTGAATTATTTATTCAAATTATATACTATGTTACTATTGAAATATGAATTTAAATAATTGCATTCTAATGTCACCTAGGAACTGGCAGATTACAATGTACTTGATATCGCACTTAAATTATTATTACTATTATCTGGAGCTATTATTAGATATATATATTATATTATATTTTACTTTCCATTACACTTACTTACTATTACGCTGAATTATTTATCCAAATTATATACTATGTTGAAATATGATTCTCAATAATTTAATTTTAATGTTGTTCATTATACTATTTTACTGCCCTGCGCTGGCAATTATATGCCAGTGTCCTGGGTTATGTATTTCTTTTTATTTTGTTGACGAATTTTGACTAATAAAGTGATGATTTTAAAAACCTATAAGGTTCTTGATAATGTTTTTTAATTAGGTGCTCTCTATTCAAGCTGTGCTTTTAGAGATGTTCACCTCCAATTATATTGTTTTGTAAATGTTTGTTACTGAAAATATTTGGAAATATATGTTGTATTGAACTTGAACTTAAACTAAATGCCAAGTGTAGGCCTACTTATTGTTCTCCCTGTCATGATCGAAGGGGAAATATGAGATGCATTGTCACTATAGAGGGAAATATTTATTTATTTATTTATTTTGGTATACATTTCAAACTGATCAGCAGCAGTGCTGAAAGGATCAGTGTACATTGAACTTCAAAACATACATACTATAAATAATACAATATAATTGAAATATAAACATGCATTATTGTCACTAAGAGGGGAAATATGAACTTATAATTCCCCTTTGTCACTTTTCACTAAGAGGGGAAATATGAACTTATTATTCCCCTTAAGCCTGGCGCAGACAGAGCCGACTCGACCCGATCCGACTGGTTTTAATCAGGCTAGAGTTGGGCCCGGTCGGTCGGAGCAGATTTATCGTGTTGAATCGGCCCCAACTGGCATCCGACTGTCTCTCGACTGGCAAAATATGTGTCGCGAGGCACTGAAAACTGAGCCGATCGGAATGACAACCAGTCGAGTCGGCTCTGTCTGCGCCGGGCATTATGGTCACTTTTCACTAAGAGGGGAAATATGAACTTATTATTCCCCTTAAGCCTGGCGCAGACAGAGCCGACTCGACCCGATCCGACTGGTTTTAATCAGGCTAGAGTTGGGCCCGGTCGGTCGGAGCAGATTTATCGTGTTGAATCGGCCCCAACTGGCATCCGACTGTCTCTCGACTGGCAAAATATGTGTCGCGAGGCACTGAAAACTGAGCCGATCGGAATGACAACCAGTCGAGTCGGCTCTGTCTGCGCCGGGCATTATGGTCACTTTTCACTAAGAGGGGAAATATGAACTTATTATTCCCCTTATGGTCACTTTTCACTAAGAGGGGAAATATGAAATTATTCTCAAGTTCAACTGTTCAAGTTCAGTTTATTTCACATCACATTAAAAATACATCAAAATATACATCAAAATATATATACATAGGGAACAGTATAGAAAACAGTATTCAAGAGTATAAACAAACATCTAAAACATCTACACACAGCTATACAAGGACATGATAAAATCATAATAATAAGCCGTAGAGGATGTGAGGGAAAGGCAAAGGCCATTGGCCTGTCAAGGCCTTTTCCCTTTTTTAAACTACAACTTATTGAAATAAATATCAAAATTAATTACAAAAACACACGTAAAAAGCAGACGTTTAAATTATGGATCTATTGTAATAACGTATAATTCAATAATCCTTTATACTTCCTTTTAAAATTACCTAGAGTTGGACACTGTTCGAGTTCATCAGGCAAATCATTCCACACTATCGCACCTTGATAACTAATAATTGATCTAGAAAATTTATATTTACAGAACGGAGTATATATTTTATGTGAGTTCCTTGTTTTATACACATTTACATCCCTATTATATTTAAAATATCCATCAAAAAGGGGAGGTAATAATTTTTTGAAATATGAATACATAAAACATGCAGTCTGCAATTTATTTATGTCATATACATTTAATATTTTCAATTTCAAAAATAAATCATGTGTATGTGCTAAATAATGTGATTTAGTAATCGCACGGACAGCCCTTTTCTGTAATAAAAACAATCTATTCAATAAATAAAATGAGCAATTGCCCCATACAATATTACAATAACTTAAATGTGATAAAACCATACTATTATATATATATATTCACTAAAATTCGCAAAGGCAAAATATATTTCAAATTATTTAATACTCCAACTATTCTCGAAATATTTAAAGAAATATAACTAATATGCTCATTCCAACTTAATTTTTCATCTATAAATACACCAAGAAATTTAGTACATTTTACTTGCTTTATTACAACCCCATTTAATTGAATATTTATCAAATCTTCATTAATATCTAAATGATGTGGTCTAAATATTATATAACATGTTTTACTGTAATTAATTTGGAGTCTATTAGCTATAAACCATGATTGCACTTTACCCATTTCTACATTAATTACATCATTTAAATGTTCTAAATCTTTACCCGACACATATAGGCTAGTATCATCAGCAAACAAAAGTACAGATAAAACATCACTTACATATTGCAAATCATTAACATAAAGCAAAAACAAAAGAGGTCCCAGGTTAGATCCCTGAGGTACACCAACAGAAATATTTCTATACTGTGAATTATGACCATCTATACATACATACTGTGTCCTATTACTTAAATAACTTTGAAACCATTTTAATGCGATACCTCTTATTCCGTAAAAATTAAGTTTTTGTAATAAAATAGAATGATCAATACAATCAAATGCCTTTGACAAATCTAAAAAAAGTCCTATAACTGTTTTTTTTTTGCTCAAAGGCTTTGGCAAGTTTATCTGTAAAATCAATGAGGGCATGATTAGTACTATATCCTTTTCTAAATCCAAATTGTTTACTGTATAAAATATTGTGTTTATCAACAAAATGTATCAATTTATTGTATACAATCCTGCTAGTAAGGTCTTCATGTACAGATAGGCCGGTTCTCTTCAGATTTCTCTTCACTTTCATGATTTCGATTTTTTTTCTTGTAGGAGCACAGCTTGATGAGAATGGGTCTCGGCTTAGATGTCTTGTTTCCACTTCCAGGACCCGAGACACGAGGCTTCCCCGATCTATGGCTGCTTTCGATGTCATCCGGCGAGAGTGAGCAGGGAAGGTTTGAATTGAGCGCTTGGATGACAGCTCGGTCAGTGTTTTCTCCGACCGCTTCTGGAACCCCATACAGCCTGATGGAGTTCCGTCGATTATGTTGTTCTGCATCATGTAACGTGTTCTGCATGGCATCGATGTGGTCTTTCATCTCGCTGACTGATTTTGACAAGGCTTTCACTTCTTGGGCTTTCTCATCTAGTGAGTTCTGCATGGTTAGTAGAATTCCATCATGATTTTCAAGTCTATTTTCGGTTTCTAAGATGCGTTTAGAGAGATGTTCCTTCACTTCAACGATTGTGTTTGCGACAATCTTTGCTACACAATTCTGTAGTAGATTTGTGAAGTCAGTATCCTGTAGTAGTTGTTTTATAAAACCCCGAGAAATCAGACTGCGCACAGTTCAAGCTTGGTTTTGACTTGTCTGATTTCTTTTGGCTTGAGGGTTGTTTTTTTGAAGACTTTTTCCCTTTAATCTTCTGGCTTGTGGATGCAGATGCAGTTCGTTTTGATGTTCTTGTGTTTGCACTTGCAGGTGTATTCATGATTTCAGTTTCAACATCGTAAGAATCGTCAAGATTTGTTGTCACATTAACAGTGTCGGCCATGATGATCAATATTAAAAGTTTATTCAAATGCAAACGGACGTAAATTCATATCATACGAGTCAACTGAAAAAACATGCACTTTGCGTGATCAACGTATTGTATTGCATATACATGTACGTACTAACTCACGATGTAGTGTGTGGGACTACGTAGGTCGGCTGGCAGCTAGTCGGTGTCATTATTCAGTTCATTATTCAGCTTAAAAATCAAGATTCATGATATTCGTTACCGTAGATGCTCCAACCAAGCTAACTCATAACTCCTTGCTCCAACCAGGCCATTGAAGATGGTGTTACGACGTTGTTTAGAGCATTTCCTTGATGATATATAAACATTCCCCTTAAAGATAGTGCTTGGTTTTCCTTAAGGGGAAATATAAACATTATTCCCCTTAACGATCGGCCTAGTGCTTGGTTTTCCTTAAGGGGAAATATAAACATTCCCCTTAACGTCTTCCTAGTGCTTGGTTTTCCTTAAGGGGAATTTTTCAAGCAACCAAAATAATTATGTTTGTTATGTTCATTCTGAATCTCAAACAAATATTTCAGAATTGTGCATATAATCAAATAGTATCTAATTCATGAAGAACATATGGAAATATGATGGTTAATTGTCTTAAATCAGCAAATTTCTTAAATTCCCCCTAAGGTCGATTTTTATAGCATTCGCCCTAAGGATGGTTCTAACGTTATTATTATTATTATTATTATTATTGTTATTGTTATTATTATTATTAGTATTATTATTATTATTAATATTATTATTATTATTGTTATTGTTATTGTTATTATTATTATTATTATTATTATTATTATTATTATTATTATTATTATTCAAATTATTATTATTATAATTATTATTATTTCTGTTTTTGTTTTGTTTTGTTTTGTTGTCTTTGTTTTTTTTGTTTTGTTTTGTTTTTGTGTTTTTTTGGGGGAGGAGGGGTTGTTACCTGCAACCCAAGTCCCCGCCTAGTACGCCGGTGTTTGCCCCTAGCTGTCTTCGCTTGCTTGAGAGCGCCGTCAAGGATTTCAGTAGTGCGAAGCACTTATGGGAAATTATTATGCACACAGTTGTTGTTGTTTTTTCACAGACCCAGGCAAATAAATAATAAATCATAGTTTTTACCGCCTTTTTTAAAGGGCGGTTGTTGATGACCAAATTACGTCCATGATTTATGCGCAGGCCGAATTCCCTCGTCTCCCGTAAAGCGGTTGTTTACTTCAAGCCAAAACATTATTCCGTATTGCCTAAACAAAATTAAACGAGGACATCTCCAAATTTACAAGATGATTGGAGTTGTAAACTTGCTTGCAAGCTTAAATGCAACGAAACGCATTGAGTGATGAGTCTGCATGTGACCGTGTCCAAAGGCCTGTCTTTCAAACAACAAATCTAGGTTATAGAACGCTAAGGAAATGTGTTTTTAAAAAAAGAAAAAAGTAGGGGTTTTCCAATGTTCCAATAATTGTTCAATTATATATTTATTTTTTTGTGTATGACTTTTGTGAAATAACTACGACCGACAAGAAAGATTGTTTCCTTAATTTGTTTCCAATCCGATAACGTTAAATGTTCTTTAACATCATGTCCATAGATTGTGGCGGTGGTGGTATTTGTATTGGTAGTGGTGGTGGTGGTAGTGGTGTTGTTGTTGGGGGTGGTGGTGGTGGAGGTGGTGATCGTGGTGGTGTTGGTTGTGGTGGTGGTGGTGGTGGTAGCGATAGTAGTATCGATGGTGGCTGTGGTGGAGGTGGTGATCGTGGTGGTGGTGGTGGTGGTGGTGGTAGCGGTAGTAGTAGTTGCGATGGTGGCTGTGGTGGTGGTAATGGTAGCGGTGGTAGTGGTTGCGGTTGTGGTGGTGGCGCTGGTGGTAGGAAACAGAAGGGTTTTGAGTTCTAATATTTCAAACAAATATATATACACCACCATTAACAAAAATCTTCCTTAGGCTAGAAATTCCAAAAAACGCAGTGACTCGCCATTCAGTCAAAACATACCCCTGGAAAACCTTGCTAATATATAATACAAATATTCGATCCAATCAAACTTGTTTCCATCGACCCGCTTGTTCTATAATCGAATCCACCCCGCGCCTATAACAATATTGTTTCTCTTTATCCCATATGTTTTGTTTTGGAATGCCGCAGGTCACGTTTATAGAAACGAAGACATTCCGGCAAAACACAAAAAACGCGCACGCACACACACGTAAGAACATTAATGAATTCTTGTGAACATATACTTTATTATACAGGGTGGCCCAAAGAAAACGGAACGGGGCACTTCCCAAAATATTGTAACAAATGTATTATGTCCATTGGATAGGGTGTCTTTTCAAATGAATAACGACACCAAGAACAGTCAATTTGGTCGTGTAGTTTTTGTTTTAGAGCGCTGTGAGTGACACCATGTCAGGTTCTCTTTTTTGTCAAATTTTAACAAGCCAGTGCTTGATACATCGCACGCACCGCCTTTCATAGCGTTGATATCGCACGCCATTGCTAGTGTGCACTCAGCCGTGTGCCGAGAGAATAGGCATGGTCGATCAATGGTATTACGGGCAGGGAGTGCATATTAACTGGCGCCGACTAGGTATAAATTGACAAAAAATGGTACCTGACATGGTCTCACTCGTAGCGTCCTAAAACAAAAACTACACGATCAAAATTACTGTTCTTGGTATCGTTTTTCATTGGAAAAGACACACTATCCGATGGACATAAACATGTTGGTACTTTATTTCGGGAAGTTCCCCGTTCCGTTTTTGTTGGGCAACCCTGTATAGTGGCGTAGCGTTGTTGGACTAATTCTTTTTTGGGGGATCGCGAATTACAGTATTTGGATGCACACTCTGCATATTTCTTATTAAAAAAAAAAGGATTTCCACCTAATGTTTGTATTAAAGGTATGGTGTCAAGAAAATCAGCTGAAAATGGCATTTTAGCCCTTCAGAAAGCCATTTACATGTAGATTTCGAATAAAACAACTGTTTTGCACTTGGAAAATTATTTATAAATGATATGAGGACCTGAAAATTTACTTTGAAAGTGCCCCCCAAAAAAATTGAGTTCGGGCGAAGAAAAATGACGTCATAGTTGTGACGTCATCTGCAGGCAATCACAGGATCCCCGATACTCTAATTGTCATAGACGTACACGCTGAGCGCATCTAATCACATTGACAGAGAGATATTATTTCGATTTGTTTCAATATCTACATACATTTGTTTGAGTTTATAATTATGGAGGATCCACACCCAGATTTATCTGATTCTAACAGTGAGCGTGAATTAGACGAAAGATCTGGATCAGAGTCAGAATCGAGTTTTGAATTGACAGTTCCTGAAGATAAAATTCCAAATTGTGCGTCGGCAGCCAAAATGGAATGGAAGTGATAGAGGTGCAACCGAACAGATTTGTTGAGCGTGGCTGAGCAAATTCATGACAATTTCCCCATAATTGCAGACACCATTATTATAATTCTTATTTCATTATTTGTCTCCACAAATACAACAAATGTAATTGCCAAATAAAGGCGCATACTCACTCTAAAATCGCTTCGAGGAAGTCTCCGATATGATTATAGCAATCGTATACCCAGCCCCCTCGCAGACAGGTCTTCCGGCCATCAGCACGCACGAGCGCTGCGGCTAGCCCAGGCCTAGCCTAACCATAATAAGTGGCGGCTTCATCCGATCACGTCTCAAAACATGGTGTACAAAAATGCGGTGTTTCGCACTCAAATTCATCTTTTTATGCGGCAATAAAATGACAAGCATCATTGCTTTGATGGATCTAATTAACAATATTTACGGAAATATATTTACAGAACATTCAGAATTACCTCAGTTTTGAGCAAAATATTACTTTTCCCCGAGGTAAACAAATCCAAAACTCAAGTCGTTGGCGAGCGTGCGGGAGGTTGAACATAGTCAATCAATTTCTGGGCATCGATATCATACACGTAGTCTACGCCGTTTGCAAATTAACAACAAAACTACAAAAGAGCGCTAAGTTCAGTTCATTTATTGTTTTTTCTCTGTCGGCATTAGAATGCCGACAGAGAAAAAAACAATAAACATTATCGGGGCCACGAAAGTGATAGATTTGTCCATCTAAGGTAATCGTTCTTGTATTTGTTTGAAAAGCCATGCAAACATGTAAGTAAATTAAGAAATAGTCTAGAATAGGTGCTATCGTAATAATCTTGCATTTTCGTTACTTTTCAGAACTTGTAGTTGTCGCGGCAGCTAGCACGCGAGAGCATAACCTGTCTTGCCGCGCGGCCCCCCGAAACTCTGGCAGACCTGCACACACTCGCTAGGTCCTTCCCAGTCGGCCCTCGTTAATTTAACCTTTGAGTTCTAAATCCGCCTCATACGTGGATCCTTATGGAAAACGGTGCAGGCTAATACTTTCCTTAGATGTGTTGCTGCATCTTGCTAACATTCATTCCTGAGGCAATTTCAGTTAATCCTCAATTTTCAAGCAAATACGAGTTTGTATTACTAGCAAGTCAAAGTGTTTGCATTGAACCACGTTGTAAACAATTCTCGCTCTTCCGTGTTATTGCCTGCAGGTGACGTCATGACTCATGAGCTCATCGCTCCGCTAAAATTACTTTTTTAGGAGTATGGAACGCCGACGCGAAAAAGAGCCAAAAATGTGCATGAAATTTTCCTTTTTTGCCCAACTTAAGGATTAAAAAAAAAAAAAAGAATGTGGTATATCAATAAAGGCACATATTCAAAGCTATAAAGCTGAATCAAAGCCGGGATTGCGCCCCTCCTTTAACTATTGTTGTCAAATTATTCGGGGGTGGGGGGGGGGGGGGGGGGGGGGTTCAGTGCCCGTTATGTTCCTGGAATCTACGCCACTATACACAGGACTTGAGGGAAGTCGTGTTTTATCACACTCCAATAATAATTCATCGTTTTTGTTAATAGTCAATGAATATAATTTATTTTCTCATCATTTGTATAATTATTTGTATTATGAGGTTATGCTGAAAACAAATATATGAAATAAATAAAATAATACACTACCCCTAATTCAGGGGTCCTTTTATTAGTGGCTCACTCGGGCCCCTATAAATAGAAAATAAATATAACATTATTGCATACATTCAAAGTTAGTTCCATCTATCATTTCATCTTATTTATCACCTCCCCGCGGTACCTCGGATAGTATTACTTTCTTTAGTTGGAAAAGCCCCAGGTTATGGTCGATGTAAGGACATTCAAACTAAATATAAAATTGGTGAAGGGAACCAGAATATTAAATCGAGGAGAAGTGTTACATCAATGACCGAGGGGGAGGTATAATGGTAGGTGTCATTATTTTATCCTGTTTGAATCTTCCTCGAATAATATACCTAGAACTACTTTATCTAAGCTGTAGGTTATATTTGATGCAATGTCATCGACAGTGGCATAGCAACGGGGAGGAGGAACGTGGGAGGGAGGGGTGGGGGGCGTGCCCCTCCTAATCAAAAGAAGAAAGAAATACATGAGATGTGCCCCCAATAAATTCGACCACGCTGATACGCCGCTCTCATACACCCAAAAAAAAAATCGCCACTATTCCCGACAATATGAAAGAAAATAATCATAACATATTTGTGAATAATACATATTTGACAATAACAAACATTGATCAACATTTTGATAATTTGGGTTGTCAGAGCTCTGCCCTTCGCACGAAATCTGCCCGGGATTCAAACTTCAGGTTGCGTCTCTCGGATGGTGACGTTAAATGATTGTCTAAGATATCGATACTCATGAATGATTGAGCGCGCCTGGAAAAAAGCAAAAACAACTCACTATCCAACAGTTAGCTCTAGTCAATTATAGTACAAATAGCATTCTGTCAAAAAAAAGATTGCTAACATGATGGTAAGGATGAGGTGTTTATGATTGCGTCAGTTTGTTTGTCTACTTGTATGTTTGTTTTGTTTAGCTTTGACTTGTTTTATTATGTTTTTTTTTTTTGTGTGTGTTTCTTC
Organism: Echinarachnius parma; assembly: GCA_037951105.1. Lineage (NCBI taxonomy): Eukaryota > Metazoa > Echinodermata > Echinoidea > Clypeasteroida > Echinarachniidae > Echinarachnius > Echinarachnius parma. The sequence continues at coordinate 68,893 of JBAMJV010003283.1, forward strand.
TTTCGATTTTGCTTAATTGGGGCGGGGGGGGGGGGGGGGGGGTTACACCCCATTTGCATCCTCTACCATAAGTGACCATATGTTGTCTTTTCAAGTTTGGGAAGCCACAGATAGATGGCGGGTAATAGGCGGGCATCCATTCAAGCAAGATGACTAAAGCCTAAAAAGGACTAACAATCTGACTAAAAAGACTAAAGCCTAAACAAGAATGGGATGTGGTGACAAGTTATGGTTACACTCTGTTGTTGAAACCATCCGCTGAACAAACACACTTCATATATACGGTCAGCGTTCTTATACATTAATATAGGGGTTGGAAGAGGGTATTTTTCTTGTCAATTATCACAAAACCCTTCTCTTCGTATTCAAACTAATCCTTCTTTTCGCTATGTTACATTCGTACTATGAAGTAAATACGTTGCCCAATCGGTTCAAGCAGTCAATGGATTAACTGTCACATCGTCACACCAAAAGCGATGCCAATTCTCAGTAAAAATGGCCGGATAAGACCGTCTGAAGGGTCAAATAAAAGCTTGGGTGGGTTGTTATTATTAAAGTTAGAAGAAACAAGCAGCTTCTCCAATTTGAGATTTGATGGATAGAGTAAAAACTAATACCGCGTGTTCACCAGAAATAATCTATCCTATATACCTGGATCAGTGACAACGGGTGATAGAATCCCCGTATCATTGGACAAAATTGTATTTATATTTATTATATTTATTATATTTGGTACATTTGTTATTACGAAATCAGTATATAACTAATCAAGTCAGTGGTGTAGGGGCGTGACGATGTTGATAATGTTGATCAGTATTCATCCAGGAGAGAGTTCATGACTTCGAAATGATTTATATAATAATCATAATAATCATAATAATAATAATAATAATAATAATAATAATAATAATAACAATAATGATTCTAATAACAACAATAATGATTCTAATAACAATAATGATAATAACAACAATAATAACAAATTAACACTACTACTAATAACAATATAATTACTTTCATAGCACACTTCTCTAAAGACTAAATCAACGCGCAATTGGACTTATTTATAGCGTAAATTAACAAATAGTTTCTCACCTTATCGACCAAATGTCTTCAGATCTAGGTTGTTTCTCCAGCTAAACTGGTTAGGGCTTACTCGATATAATAAGCCTTTTCGTCGGGTGATGCAATGCGCCGATACATAAATCGCCTCCATCAATCTCGGACCGATTTACATATCAACCTGTTACCGCTCGTATCCCTAATTTCAGATGCCTGTTATCTATCAAAGTGATCCATTAACTTTGTAAAATTAAACCAAAATCACTTGGAGCTTTCACGCTTCTCTCGTACCTTATTGTTTGGCTTTATATGGTAACAGAAGAATTAAAGTGATTTTGACTTTTCAAGATGTCTAATTATGGAGATATTCAAGATTGAATTTGAAACTATACTCAAGCGTCCATAATATCCAAATTCGGATATTTCACGCAAACGATCGGGTTAAAATAAGACATTGCTTTTTGCTGTTTTGCACTGTGAAACATTATTCCTTTTTTATGAAAATCTTATATAATATCTTTCTCAAGAACCTTACAATGAAATTGCTATAATGATAGTCTCAAACATTACTGTCGGGAAATAACAAAGTTCATGGATCACTTTAACTCTCATTCGGATGAGAGTGAGTACGACAATCAGTCGATATTTTACTTAACTATAAGCTCTGCATACCATATCTTGCACATTGTAAGACGGAGCCTTATCAATGTTTTGCCAACTTTTTAGATACTATATATATTTTGTTTCTAATTTAGGAAATATTTATAACAAATAAAATAGAGCTTTGTTCGGTTTATTAAAGGCTCCCTAATTTAGAAAGTTGGTTATATCAGAACTACAGACGTTATATTCTATCATAGCTTACGCCTTGTGTCTATTTCTATTTCTGACTCGCCTAAATATCAATAGAAATATCGGCAAAAAAAACCCAAAGTGATTGTAAAGCTAGATTCACTTTTATGTTTTAAATAGCTTTGTGGATTGAAAAATATTGTTAGTCTTTGAAACACCGACGGAATTCAAATCAAATATATATACCCTTTGGGACTCGGGATAATAATTACAGGTAGTTTCCGGCGGGAGCAGGTGAAAGGCCTACAATATCCAATTACCATTTATGTGATAAGTGTCTAATTATCGATGCGCGCTAATGAGGCAATCATAGCGCTCATGATTAACTTGCTTGTGCTTTTACCTCGGATTACAAGTTAGTGTTTTTATTTATGTGTATAAAGTATACATGCATGCACGCAGTGAGTCCTGGGGATTGGGGGGGGGGGGGGGGGGGGGGGAGGTACATCCTTCCCCTACTAATTTGACAAAACAATAAAAGACATAATACGGGGAAATTCATAAAGAAATATTTGGAATGTGTACCCGATCATTTCGACAAGACTACATCAAGGTGAATGTATTGGTGTAGTACGTGTGTGTGTGCGTGAGTGTGTGCGTGTGTGTTTGTGTGGGGGCGTTATTCTGCGAAACATTAACAAAGAGAGAAAGAGAGAGATGTGGCATTTGCAAATGTAGCACGTACACATTTTCGATCACGTGTATATTGCATCATATTGCATCACGTGTATATGCTATGTTCATATCTACTGGAGAAGAATGTAACAAATAATGTTGTTATTATTTGTTTGGTTATATCTTTCTTTCTTTCTTTCTTTATATGCTGTTTGCTTGTACGTGTGTTTGTTTGTTTCGTTCTTTCTTGGTTGTAGTATGCTGTTTGTTTGTTTGTTGGTGTGTCTGTTTATGAAGTGCGTCTGTGCACAATTCCCGTTATCACACTAACACGACATGATCATTAATATTGGTCTTCTCTATCCCATTGTAATTTAAGGCACGTGGAAACTTGATTTCAATTCTAGGAAGAAACCAAAAAATCAAAGAATGTCGACTCACCTGACCTCGATATTGCATCACGTGACACTACATTCTTAACCACCAAAGAAAATATAGAAAAAGAAAGAGAAATATTGTTTATCTTGTGAGTGGGCGTGAATTCCGTTGAATGACATTGACATTTCATACCATTTTTCTTTACGCGTTGGGGACTAGAAATGTGATTACTTCCAACAAGTCAGATAAGTCACGGGGGAGATGTTGGAGGTCGCCTGACCTGGATAATGCATCACGTGATACGGTGTTGTTGCTGCCTGTTCCCTGTTACCCCCCCCCCCCCCCCCTTCAGCCCATGTGTGGTGTGTAATACAAAAAGAGCAAACTGGAATCAGCAAAATAATACGGAGGAGGAGATGAAGAAGAAGTAGAAGAAGAAGAGAGAAGAAGAAGAAGAAGAAGAAGAAGAAGAAGAAGAAGAAGAAGAAGAAAGAAGAAGAAGAAGAAGAAGAAGAAGAAGAAGAAGAAGAAGAAGAAGAAGAAGAAGAAGAAGAAGAAGAAGAAGAAGAAGAAGAAGAAGAAGAAGAAGAAGAAGAAGAAGAAGAAGAAGAAGAAGAAGAAGAGGAAGAGAGGAAGAAGAAGAAGAAGAAGAAGAAGAAGAAGAAGAAGAAGAAGAAGAAGAAGAAGAAGAAGAAGAAGAAGAAGAAGAAGCAGCACATCTAGGCAATACTTGAATCGATCATTCGCATAATATACCGTAATAGCCCTCAAAATCGGGGAAAACAATCTCCAACATTTATGAAGTCCTAATAATCATCACCTGAGCTTTGACCTAGCTACTTCGTTAATGGCAGGTGTTTTATAATACTAGTACACCGTCGAAATTAACATAACAAGTAAGGTTATTATATTGCTTATTTTGGCCTAGATACAATTGTTAATAATTAACTTCATACGGAGTTCAATCGATGCTTTAATATGTTTAATAACAAACGTGATCGAGTAAAGTTAATGCCAGGATTTATTTTCGTGCACCTGATCATGTATACATTTGTTAGTATTCAATTTAACATGTTAATGCTCCACAGTATGTTTTTGAGCCGTATTTTGTTTGTTGACTAATTCTGATGTAAAGTGGATTTGACGCCTTTTGAAATAATTATGGTCTTCATATATACTGTGTATATTATATATAATGGTAAAATGTTATAAACAGGCGTGATGTTGTCTCTGTTTCCAATAACATAAACATTTATATAGCGCAGTTACTATCAATATATACTCTACTGCTTTCAAACCCACGCAATGATATTGCGTACTTTCTCAACTCCACGGGGAGCATACTAGCCGAGCTGCCACTGATGATGGCGCTAAGGCTAATTAACACCAGACCATGGACATATCGCTTAACATAATTATATAGCAATCAAGGAAGGGAAAGAGAAAAGGTTGGAAGGCAGAATATAAGATGGAGAGATGAACTATCATCATACATGGGAACGGCCGCGTGGCCCATGATAGCTAGAGACAGAAGAGAATATGGAAATGTTATGAGGGCTTTGTCCAACGTCTGGATGAACTATAGCCTGATAGATAGATAGATAAATAGATAGATATTTTGTCATCACCCCAGCCCCTATATATCCACCTACGTCTCTCTCTCTGTTTTTGTTTTTGCACATTTTCTTTGATATAAATGCTGGGATCGAGTGCATTCCTTGGTGTGCACATTTGCTCCTAAAATGAACGTTTTGTGCAAGACTTTATCCCTGTAGAATATCTCCCTCATCCTCGCTTTCACTCCCCCTCTCGACCCCCTCTCCCCCTTAGCCCCTTAGATAAACTCCCTATTTCTCTATCTCCCTATCGAGCTTTATTCCAGTAGTCCCCCGTCCTCCTCTCAATGTCTCCCTCTAGGGCACAATTTGGCCTAGGGCTGATGACTTTGTGGTTTTATCCGACTTTTGACCGATTATGACCCTTCTCGTTGTACCACTCTTTGCCTGTTTATGACATGGCTGTTTATTTTGTAATCACATGTACTTCTCCTCCCGTCTATCATTAGTTTTAACGTATAGGTACATACTACTGCACCATGTTTGCACACATCATCAGCATAAACCAACACACAACATAATAACACAAAACACAGCACAACATAAACCAACACACAACATAATAAAACAAAACACAACACACCATAACACAACACATCACATCACAACACAACACATCACAACACAACACAACATAACACAACACAACACAACACAACATAATAAAACAAAACACAACACACCATAACACAACACATCACATCACAACACAATACATCACAACACAACACAACATAACACAACACAACACAACATAATAAAACAAAACACAACACACCATAACACAACACATCACATCACAACACAACACATCACAACACAACACAACATAACGCAACACAACACAACACATTACAACACTGTCATCACAACACAACACAACACAATGCAACACAACACAATTACACAACACAGCACAACACAACACAATGCAACACATCACAACACAACACATCACAACACAACACAATGCAACACAACACAATTACACAACACAACACAACACAACACAACACAACACAACACAACACAACACAACACAACAACACAACACAACACAACACAACACAACAACACAACACAACACAACACAACACAACACAACACAACGCATTACAACACAGCACAAAACATACCCATACGCATAATAAGATACACATGCATGCAAGGCCTAAACTGCACATACACACACAGACACACATAACATCAATCTCTCTCTCTTTTGCATCATCGTTCCCCTCTCCTTGTCTCTATATATACCCTTATTTATTCTTCTCCCATAATATTGCAATTACACATCAATCCATCTTCTTGAAAAGTCAAAATATGCAGTGACTGTGACAGCGTTGAAAATGTCCAGCCTCTTATGTGTGTCTTCAGTTTGTTTCCCCCCTCGCTTTGCTTTTTGGCGCGAGTATCTCTCGATCTCTCTAGGTAACCTAGCAAACAGTCACTATCGACTAACTATACAATGGCGTGGCGTGAGTGGTCAACCGGGACCACGTGGTAATCAGCGAGCGGTACTCCAGTTTCATCCCCCGACTTCCGTGCGCATCTTCACCGATCAATCACCCGGTTTGGATTGACGGACGTATATTGTCCAGTTTTATTATAAATGGACCAAATTAATGTAAATGTCACAGCGCGGAAAAACCCTGTCCCGACCCGGCGTTCGTATTCTCCGCTTAAAGGTGCACCGGTAAAGTGTCTAACTCCACAAAAATTAATTTGAGGTTCCACATTTTCTCTTCTACCGTGTTGTTTGGCTAATGGTAAGAGAATAATAAAATAGGGTTTGATTTGTTCAAATGCCCCTTCAGTACGACGATATCTATCATTGATAATCATTCAGCTCAAGAGCGTTTATAAACGGTCATAAACGTCATTAGTTGCAAAAGCTGACGCAAATTTTCGTTTTTTTAACCAGCCGAAAGCAGTGTTCTTTTTCAATGAAACTTTCACACATTATTCGGACATAATTATCTTACAATGATTTTGGTATAGGATCGAAGTCTCAAATGTCATTTTGGGCAATATCTGACACTTTACAGGTGCACCTTTAAAGGGATAGTTGAGTTTTGGTAAAGATAGTACAGTTTTTGTCAAACTTAATTTTTGTAACCAAAACCTGCACCATTACATTACAAACTAATAGTTATAACTCCGCCATGCTCGAAAGGAATACAAAATTACAAACGACTAAGTAAAAAGCCTGTTATCATTCAAAAAGAGCCGTTAAAACTCAAGAGGGCGCTCTCTAAAAACTCATTGGTTTCAACCATTTATGCATGTGATGTTTTGTTGAAATAGTGATTAGATAGAGAAATAATCAACAACTATTTAAAAACCTCTTTTGCAAATTTTTGAAAAGAAAAAGCATTACAAAAACTATTTTAACGGCTGGTTCTAAATTATCGAATATTTGTGGGGCCCCACACTGACAAATGGTTATGTTTATGAATATTTCAGTCGTTTCTGAACCGATTCTGATCAAATAAAGTTTATTCTGTCATTAAAATAGTGTGCTCAAGATTTCAAATTTGACACTAATTTTTATCATTATCTCACAAAATAATTTTTTGTAGCGCCCTCTAAACCAAAACTCAACTATCTCTTTAACCCAATAATGACTGGTTCCGGGCATACTCGGGCAGGGGTCTGTGGAGGATACGTCTTATACCAACATCAAACTATCACGAATGGGTTATCCAGGGCCATTATTGCATGCATCAATTCGTAGGCTTAAGCCCGGCGCAGACAAGAGCCGCCTCGTCCCGATCCGACTGGTTTTCAGTCAGGCTAGAGTCAGTTTCGCTCAGTCGGAGCCGATCCAACATGTTAAATCGGCCTCGAATGACCTCCGACTGGCACTTGACTGACAAAACCGGAGTCCTGAGGCAGCGCATACTGAGTTAATCAGGCTAAAAACCAGTCGGATCGGGTCGAGTCGGCTCTGTCTGCGCCGGGCATTAGATAAACAAACAGTCCATCTCTCATAACGCGTTGCATCCACAGTATAATATTCGATTTTGATCATAATTATTGGATGAATTATGCTTACTCACTATGCTGACCCGACCGACATTAGACAATGTAAATATATGCAAAGCGATACGTAGAAAGAGATGGGTAGATATATATGAGGCATAGACAGACAAAAACTATTATTACTATATTACTATAATACAAAACTATTATTGGCGACTAGCGGATATAGTGTTGCAATTATTTATCATCGCCATTTAACCACTTTTCCCCTTCAAATTAACCACTAACCTCTGGAGAATATCCATCATAGCAGGCATTTCCATAACTAATTCATCAATCTCCGTTTGGTTTGATCACTTTTCATGACTGCGGTGCAGATGAGACTTTTGCGTATTTTTTTCTTGAAAGAAGCGCTTTAAAGATACTTTCCTCCTTTTGCAAGCCAAATTAATGTAGTTCATGAGCTGCGCATAGACCTGAAGATATTACACATGTTAGTGGGACTATATCAAAATGTTGATCTTGAAGAATAATAATGATAATTGCGATCATTTGAATTGTCTAGCATCGTATTTTGTGTATATGTACTTGAAACTTGATACTTGATGATATTAATATCTCTTTAAAAGCACCATACGATGTTGTCTATATATATACATGTAATTGCAACAACAAAAAACATTACAAAAGCGGATTTATTAGCCATAGGAGTTGACGCAATGGGCAAACTGTAAAGTGGTACGGATCTACTATAAAATCCACTGTCACCGAAATACATGTATCTTTAAAACATGATATGAATAGATATTTCCACGCAAATCGCCCTCGAACTTGAGAGTTTTCCAATGTTAATAGGAGTGAGTGTTTGCCTAAGGCCATGGTAACATCAGCTTTAGACCCACCATTATCGTATTCCCGCTAGACCAGGGCGGCCCCCACAGCTCTCGTGCTATTTCACATCAGCGAATCTATGAATAGATTATGAGGCTGGGGTTCGAAAAACCTTCGCCACGTGCCAATTATTGTTATAGTGGCATTATTTATTTTATCTTTTTCAACATGCAGCAATCGACAGGTTCGATAACTTTAAAGGTGATGCGGATTTGTTTCGTAAATCAGACGCGCGTTGTCATCATGCGAACGCTGACATTTTCGCTCGTATTACTGGTATCGATAACAGTACAAATCATATCACTTCTAGTCATAAATTTCCTCTTGGGTATCACTCATAATGCTTTGTTTCGATGCTTTGTAATAGTCCGGGAGCCAATTCTCAGAAGAGGCTTAGTTAAGGAGTTCGTGCAACACCCACCACAGATTTGGTTTGTCACTCTGGGGTGTTTCGGAAGTGTCTCAGGAACAATTCTAGCCCTGATGTACAGTTGATTTCTGGTAGCAACACCATTATTTTTATCAATTAATTATGCAAATTTATGCAGAAAAATTCCCTTTTTGTCTATAAATCAATAAATATGGCTCAGAATATGCTGATTTTGTGAATCAGAGATACCCCTGAAACACCCCAGAGTGACAAACCAAATCTGTGGTGGGTGTTGCACGATTTTTTTTTTTTGCTGGTCCTGGCTCCCGGACTATAACCACTCCTCTTTACGCCCCACTGGAGGTTGCCATCTTTTGAAACTGTCCACGTTCAAATTTACGATGCATACGGGCTCAATGAAAAGGGGTTACATAACCACTGTTATTGCCTCCGCTGATATGTCTGTGGTAACATAACCTGCTTTTGTTGAGTCCGTATGGAACGTCATTTGAACTCATAATTATTTCAAACATGGCAGCCTCCAGCATAATACCTCGTATATTTAGAAAGAACCGATACTCAAATATATCTTTAATCCAAACAGGAAGTTTTTTTTACCATCCCCTCTCGCACACCTTTAAAGTAGACGGTATATAGCGTATACACGAATCGTGTACATGGTGTATGCGACTCGCAATCTAATTGGTGGCAAAAACGTGACACCGCCTATATATGATGACAACCCTAATATCGCAAACCATGTTCGAACAGACTAATCTCTCCTCCGAGACATTTTCCGTTATTTGATCTCATCGTGGTTAGAGGATGGACGGCAAATACTGTCCATTTACTTTCCTTCTATTATGAGAAGGCGACGGTAAAGGTATCTCCTTTCCGAGGACGAGCTTTTGAGGGGTTTCACACGTCTGCCAAATCGTGATTGCAATCACGATTGGAATCATTTTCCACTCCAATCACGGTATTTTTGACCGTGTGAAAGCAAACTAGAATCACAAATCGTGGTCCGGAGGTGTTTTCTTATCATGATTCACTCAAATCACAGTGCGAATCTCTAGTGTGAACGGCTTGGGAGGCGGAGCTTATTGTGCCGTCACACTATAGCCACGCTCTGTCTGCGTTCTCGTACTTATAAAAAAAACCAACATTACAATATAATTTGTATGCCGCCATGCCACGTTTTAGCCAGAAATTGAGTTTCCCCCAAATGTACATTATTTTTGCCCGGACATGCCATTTTAAATTGTGATATCATTTTACCTATAGTTGAAACGTGTCAAACTTCGCAATCTATAGCGTCCACTAGCAGAAGTGCTGGAATAGATCTGCAAGAATGTCTTTTGTTCAACTTGGGAATGAATGAGAAGATTATGACACTTGTGTGAAAAGATATCCTCCCATGCATGGACATACAATAGCCCCTGAACAAAGAGTAGAGCGCCGAAGCCCCAAGTTCGTTTTTGAACATGTCCAAAGCGAACGCCGAGCTAGCTACGTCCTGCTCTTTTGTTCATCGAGCTATTCATGGAAGGATATCTATTGACGCATGTGAGATAATCTTCCCATTCATTGCCCACTGCGTTGCCAATTTGCAAATTTAACTTGGTCGCCGCGGGAGCGGCGCCAGAGCGGCCGAGAAAAGTTTTCGATCTAAACAATAGCGAACAATGAACGCCGCTCTCCACACGACCTCAACACGCTCTCCCCACGTCCTCCCCACGCTTCCAATTTTATGAATGGGGATTAGGAGCGGCGCGAGGTCGGCGCGAGAGCGTAGCATAGTCTGACGGGGGTATTACATGACCTTACATGCACTTCCGCCGATAAACCGGGCGCTCTTCGCTTCGAGTGCAGTCATGCGGTGTATACTAGTGCTCTCCTTGTTTGATTGACAGGTATACGTCTCCATGCAGAATCGATTGTAATCACAGTCTGCATGAAGTCTTTTTTGTCGTGTGAAAGCAAGGCAACATAATCACCGTGATTGTAAACATGATTCCAATCGTGATTGCAATCACGATTTGGCAGACGTGTGAAACCCCTCTTTGTCGCCCAGAAGCAGAGGGGGCGAGAGCTCGACGATGATGCAGGACCAGCCCTGCTTCCATGCATCGATCTTGAAATATGCTTGGATATATCTTAAAAGATCATCAAGCGTGAGCATATGCTACACCGCAGGTCGCCATTTTGAACTAGGCTAGTTTGCGAGCACTGCATACCACTGATCCAGTGGGGATGCTATACACCGCAGGTCGCGATTTTTAACTATAATTATCTGATTATAGGCTATATAGTTTGCGCGCACTGCATACCATTGAGTAGCCATTGAGCCCATTTGCGCACAGTGCGCAAGGCGTTCACAAAGCATTCGCAAGATGGCACCGTGCGTCTGATTAAGGGATCCTAACCACCTGTCATGTCTGCATACTGACTTGTGCAGTATTGACCGATCGAAGATCGAGGAATATATGTGTGCCCTTCTATACGCGTCTTTTAAATGTGTGTTATTCTTGAATATTAACATCAGTGCACTGTTGTGTAAAAAAACGCTGTGTAAAAATGGTTGTTGAATCTTTTGTATACAACGTTAGGTGTAGCATGAAGGGTTGTAGAAAGGGTTACAGTGCGTTATTCCGAAAGTTCGTTATTCCGAAGGTTCAGTTATTCCGAAGGTTCGTTATTCCGAAGGTTCGTTATTCCGAAGGTTCGTTATTCCGAAGGGTCGTTATTCCGAAGGTTCGTTGATCCGAAAATAAAATCGGGTTCGTTATTCCGAAGGTTCGTTGATCCGAAAATAAAATCGGGTTCGTTATTCCGAAAATTAAATCGGACTTGTTATAATACTATAGTTTGTGTTTTGTTTATTTAATTTACAGCCTGCATTAAACATACCCCTCCCCCTTTCCCTCCCTTGGCCAGACCAATCAAAAATTAAGTTTATTTTATCTCTTTATATGAAATTATAGCATTATAACAAACCCAAATTCATTTTCGGATTAACGAACCCGATTTCATTTTAGGAATAGCGAACCTTCGGAATAACGAACCCTCGGAATAACGGACCTTCGGAATAACGAACCTTCGGAATAACGAACCCGATTTCATTTTAGGAATAGCGAACCTTCGGAATAACGAACCTTCGGAATAACGAACCTTCGGAATAATGCAACAAATGTTCGGATTAACGAACCTTATTTCATTTTCGGATTAACGAACACTCAGGTATAGGAAATTTGCGTGTTCGGAATAACGAACCTTCGGAATAACGAACCTTCGGAATAACGAACCTTCGGAATAACGAACCGCACCCGTAGAAAGGAGGGTTGTGTAAAGCGGCCATTGTTCAAGCGTTGTTGACAAGTGTTAAATCACGTAATAGTTTCGACCGCGAAATCACCGCGACAAAACCCCTTCTGTCCCCCAGCAGACCAAGCGAACCGAGTTAGCGCAGTCAGTAGCGTGTTAGACTTATAACCCAAAGACCCCCGGTTCGATTCCGACCTTGCCGCTTTTAAGTACAATCCTTTTTGTATTTGATATTTTAACAACAGGGTTGTTGAAATTTATTCTAAACAACAGTTGGTGAAAAAATTAAAACAATAGTTGTGTAAACTTTAAACAACTGGGGTTGTTGAATGTTTTCAACAACAGTTGGATGGTTCATATGTTAAACAGCGGTTGTTGAAAATGTTCAACAAGTTGTTGAATTTGTTTACACAGCGTTTTAACAGTGTGAGTTGGAGCCAGTTATTATTACCTAGGCAATAAGACTCGGGCCAGATTCGAGCTCCACGGCTCGTATGACCAGCAGCAAGGTAACGGCGAAAGTAAGCAACACTATTATCATCATTACGATCAACTTGAGCTGCTTATATCATGTATATAGTCTCCCTACAATGCTGTTAACTCGTTTTTCTATATCATCCTATTAATGGTCAATTAACTACGTCTGCAGCTGAAAGTACCTCGTTTTATCCATCTAGTATTGAATGTAGATAATCATCATCGCTAAATCATCAATGTAATAACGCCTTCAGGCGCTAAGCGCGCAGCCCTGAGTTGGGCTAAATTCGTTTCAGTATATAGTTGGGAGTATTGTACAGAAAATTTGAATAAACCGATAAATAAAATAACATGCCATTAACAGTATTATTCTCTGATTTTCCACAAGTAAGCATGTCGTTTACAAGGTTCCTCGTACATCATATAAGGCGTAAATTATATCGTAATCAGAAAGGGGATATACCTTTAAAAAGGGTAAAAGGACGGGCTATAAAGGGGTAAAGTAACCCACCCCTCCTGTAAGGGATTCTTCCCCCTCATTGCTCCTATCCACATTATGGGGGAGATATAACATACGTAATTATAATCTAGGCCACCTTTATAGGATACCAGAGGAGGGGGAGTAATTACCCTTACTTGATCTTTATAACTCCCTTATTGTAACCCCAACAAATTACAAATACAATTACAATAGCCAGCAAGAAATGAAGGCCAAAAGCCCATGGTGAGGACAGACACTGCACGTTATCATAGTAATACCCCCGTCACACCTATCCATGACGATTCGGCAATCTCGCTGTCACCCAAATATTATGAAGTTCGATGTGAACGCAGTATTAACATTTAACTATGGTTCATTATGATGATAATTATAATTTACACAACTCCAACCTGTGGTCTCTGATAAAAACCTGTCGCACTGAACCACGAATTTGCTACCGCGATAATAAGCGTATGAATGTATTTCAGAACGATTTAGTGAAAGCCCTTTCACAATGATTTCGGCGATGTCAAATTATTGCACTTCGGTAAAAACAAAAACAAATTAATGTCCGGGAGCGCAAGGCGGTCACTAGCTGCTTGCGGGTAAGTGTGACAAGGACATTACCTTTAATTGGTCACGTCAGTTAAATGAGATTCCATTTTATTAGCAAGACACGGTCATACATCTTTAAACAGACCTTGCCTGTATAGGAAGAAAGACACCTATTTGTCCGTCCCGCCGCAAACGTCAGGTAAATTGAAAAGTCGAAATAACACGATGTTCAAAATAAGATTGGAAAAGAAAAGAATAGAATCGAGACCTATTATAGCGAAAAGGTATGATCAGTGAAAAACATGAAATCTTAAATAAATACGAATTACTTATTATAGGCTGAAATTAACACACCTACGCATAATGATTGGTTCTGTCGGCAAAGGTTTTGTAGTAAACACAAATTAAAGCACCATATGCTTTTAATGAAGGACATAATTATTATGTTCAATAATAGCACCGAACCTTCGGATTAATGCAACAAACGTTCGGATTAACGAACTACATTTTATTTTCGGATTAACGAACCTTCGGAATATCGAACCCAATTTCATTTTTGGATAAATGCACCTTCGGAATAACGAACCTTCGGATTAATACAACAAATGTTCGGATTAACGAATCCTATTTCATTTTCGGATTAATACAACAAATGTTCGGATTAACGAATCCTATTTCATTTTCGAATTAACAAACCCTCAGGTATAAGAACTTTGTGTGTTCGGAATTGATTGATTCTATCGCGAAACGCTTAAATTATCCAATGTTGAAGAAACATCTTACCAGATGGTTTCAAAGGAAACATTATGAATGATTGCACCAAGGCCTATTCTACTATGTACATGGTATAGCAAAATGTATGATACATCTGTACTTTATGCATTTTAAATAAACCTGTATTGTCGCCTGAAAGACACCGCATGTATCGGTTCCATCGCGAAACGGTTAAATTATCAAATGATGAATAAACATGTTACCAGATGGTTTCAACTTTCAAAGGATACATTGGAAAAGAAAAATCACCAATGTTTATTCATAGCTAACCTGAACAATATGTCTGTAATTAGTAAGACACATGCATTTTAAATAAAACTTCATTGTCATCTGCAAGCCACCTACATTGATTATGTTGCTAAATGCTTAAGTTAGGCAATCTATGTTGTCAGATGGTTTCAAAGGAGAAAAAAATGGAAAAGCAACCAAGGCCCAATGTTGCGAAAATGTATAACACGTATTGTAATTAGTGCATGAGACACATGCATTTTTGAATAAACTTTGATTGTAACATAAAATACACTGGGGTAACCAAGCGTTTTGAAGGAAACGTTGGAGAAATAACACTTCTAGTTACTTAGACACGTGCACTTTTAAATGGGCATTGACTGTAGCGTGAAAGAAACCTATGTTTGTTCTGTCGCAAAAAGTTTCAATTATGCAATTTTGAAGAAAAATGTTTTTAGATGGTTTCAGAGGAAATTTTGAAAAAGAATTGCACTGGAATGCATAATACGCCTGTGATTACTTATACGAAATGTGAACTCAGTAGAAATTTGTGCTGGTTCTGTCGCAAAACCGTTTAAATCATGCAACTTGGGAGCTCGAATGCTATAACTAAATAAAACCAGACGCACAGACGATCAGCCCACTACCCCCCCCCCCCCCCCCCCCCCCCCCCCCCCCCCCCCCCCCCCCCCCCCCCCCCCCCCCCCCCCCCCCCCCCCCCCCATCCGCCCCCAAGGAGAGAACTGACATTTACGGACTAGATCGAGAAATCCCCTGAATTGCCTGAAATAAATGATGTAATCAATACTTGTATTATCCGATTTCCTTGCACATGTTACATAGGGAGGCGTAAAAGGCTTAAATCCGAGTCAGAACAATACGTTACCTTCGGGGTACAGTCTGTTCATTTGAAAACGGTATATCCTCATACTATTTGTGACGTGGGCTGCTCCAAGGCTATTACTAATTGTCAATGAATCGTTTGAAAGTCAAGGTCCGCCCTTCTTATCGACTGAAAGAAGAGGATATTCCGATGAAAGCTGCTCTTATACTGTCTTATGCTACAATGTGGATTGTGCTATAATACGTTATTACGTGTGTGCGTATGTGTGTGTGTGTGTGTGTGGGGGTGTGTGTGTGTGTGTGTGTGTGTGTGTGTGTGTGTGTGTGTATGTGTGTGTGCGTGTGTGAGTGTTTGTGTGCTTATTACTTGAAACAAAAACAAATCGCTTAACAAAAAACGTGTTTGTGCGTGTGTATGGGTGTGTGTGTTTTTTTTTTACTGTATGTTTGTACTTGTTTTTATGAGGGAGGTGGAATTATATCATACGATCAATTATATTACTTTAATTTTTGTTAAATTCTGTATGTTTGTTTTTCAATTAATTATCTTATTATATGGATGCACAACCAAATACAAATACACAACAGCATACGCTTTTTCACACAAATACTGAAACTTGTTTTCATTATAAAGGAAACACACACACACACACGCCCACTCGCATACACAAACACGCACGCACACCACCACAAACGTACAATTAAATACACACACACGCTCACTCACAAACATTTACAGATCCACATCACATAAATATAATCGTGATGAGGAAATTTTCCTTTTCTCACAAAGAAAGAAACCTTTTTTCCATTATAAAGGGCACACAAACACGCCCACGCGCGCTCACACACACACACACACACACACACGTACACACACACACACACCTCAACAAACGTACAATTAAATACACACACACGCACACACTTATATCCACAGTCCACACACACGCCCACTCATAAACATTTACAGATCCTTAATCATGTAAATATCACCTTAATATAACGTGAATAGAAAATGATTAATAATATCTCGTAATATATGAAGCGCATGATTCGTGGATGGATTTATATATATTGCCGGTTTTAATACCTCGGCGATTTGACAGCTGTTAGCTCATATTTCATAATTGTGATGTTCATGTCCATGCAACGACGATGTATAATACATAAAGATTAATGCTATCGAAATGAAAAGACAGACCACTTGCTGCGATCTCGCCCACTACATGTTGAGTTCCGTCCCCGCCCCGGGGAGCTATTACGTGCGTGATCATTCCACCGTTTGACGTCCGGTTTTTCCCACAAAAAAAAATTACCCCCTACAAAAACTGTTAGAAGAGCGAGGGCTCGAGGGTCCAATTCAACCCTTGACTCTGTGGGGTTTGGTTTCGGCTTCCATGTATATGATTTAAACAAAGAGAAATATATAACGCATAATTATTTGGGGAGGGTAAGGGCTGGCCATACTCAAACATATCTTTCGAAATGTTGCTCCCCTCCATAATTATCCTCACCCCCTTCTGGGTAGAACAGTCTTTCCCTATCCAATATCAGCAGTAGAGGCAAGAAGCAGCAGCAGCAGAAGTAACAACGGCAGGAGAAGTAGTAGTAGTAGCAGCAGCAGCAGCAGCAGCAGCAGAATAAGAAGTAGTAGCTGTAGCAGCAACAGCAGCAGCACTAGTAACAGCAACAACAGCAGCAGCAGAATAAGAAGTAGTAGTAGCAGCAGTAGTCTAGGTTCCATACTCTGTATACACCTTTCCCCCATATACGCGTAACCCGGTGCATCTGTACGCCCGGTGAACCTGTACGGAAACAGAGTATAGGAAAAACTTGGCAAGGCGAGGGAATTCGAGTGGATTTTCACGGCGGGCATTAGTCTTCAATATGAGTTGCATTATGGACATTGTACTCTGTGAATAACAAAATAATGAACAAAGTGAGAATCGCAATTCCATGATTAGGTGGACATTCAACCAAAGTTTCTATTTGATTTTTCTCAAATCCTGTTTCTTTTTAAAGCTATATTATTTCAGGAATCACAATGAAATAGAGAGAGCTTTAACTTCCCACCATTAAATCACACTGTCGTGTCCTCGTTACTGAGATACAGAACTATACACGAAATGGCATATGTGGGACTACACATGCTTTTGACACAGTTTTGTAGGATTTTAAAGAAAAGTATCATTTCTTTTTCATTGTTTTCTTTTGGATACTGTAAAACACTTCATATTACACCAACCAGGGTCTCCTCTATGAATTTGAAATGCATTTTCATGCTAAAAATATCATTTTAAATTGGATGGACAAACTGTAACGTTACTAACCGTAACGTTACTAACCATGTTTTTTTTGTTTCTACAAAAACCAAAATGACATATTTCAATATTTGATACATCACACCACTTACCAAGTCACTGCCAATGGTGTAGTAATACTAATTTGTTTCAGATGACACCTGTTTACGAGAAATAATGTTCACAAGGACTCATGTTTGTTTCCATGTCCTTTTTTTGTAACGTTACTAACCGACTATAAAAGTTGCCATGGCGACACAAATATTATTTGAATTATGTTCATCTTTTTATGTATTATAGACCTAGGGTGGGTGAATATGCTGCGACATGATTGTGACTTGAAATGAATAGATGGTGGTGTTACAGTAGAATATGATATGCAAATAATGCTATAAATGTAACGTTACTAACCGTGGAATTGCTGTAATGTGTTTCATTAGTGGGTGTATAAAAAGAGGAAACAACATTGATTACAAGTGTTTTACAATAAACTACTAAGTTTGAAGTGAAGATCTTCGGCTGACATTTGTAATTTGGTATGCAATACACAGACTACGATCTGAACCTACTCAATACGTTCAACACAGTCGGTGCGCTGTCTATCACTCGCGATGGGCGGAGCTATTGCCAAGTTTTCCTATACTCTGTTTCCGTACAGGTTCACCGGGCGTACAGATGCACCGGGTTTTACGCGATATATGGGGGAAAGGTTATACAGAGTATAGAACCTAGACTATAGCAGCAGCGGCAGTGGAGGCAGTAGTAGCAGCATCATCAGTAGCATCATCATCAGCAGTATAGCAGCAGTAGTAGAAGCAGCAGCAGAAGTAACAACTGCAGGAGAAGTAGTAGTAGTAGTAGTAGCAGCAGCAGCAGCAGAATAAGAAGTAGTAGCAGCAGCAGCATTCTGAGACGGAAATATGAAGTGTTCGCACTGTGTTGGTGGGATTCTGCCATAGACCATATAGTGAAAGGGGCTACTTTTTAGCTGCATTATATACAGAGCGTGTCCAAAAAAGGTAATCGAAGTTCAAAGGTAAATTATTTCAAAACTAGATATGTTCACACCTTAAATGAGATATGGATGTAAAGAGTAACTCCTTAACTTTAATTTGATACCATTTCTGAATCAACAATGTCACGCATTGCTGAGTTCTTTGTCTTTGAATATGACAGGTGCAAAACCCACTTTTTGCAACTTTGGGCTTCTGAATGGATTCTTGAAAAATGAGTGGTGTCACATAACTCTTAGGGATTAGTTATCATTTTGGTGCTAAAACATCCACTTCGTGTCGATTGCGGCCCTGCAAATCATCCAGAATCTTGTTCTTTAAATATTCAAACATTAAGAGGTCAGCAAAAATTAATTAGATGACCTTGGTGGCCTTTCCATCTCATTTGTTATCGCAATGACCCTTTCCCCACTGTCAGAGCTCCCCTAGTCCATCTGTGACAGCGACACGGTGATGGGTTTGGGCACTGTCCTGAATCTGTATAAATACTCCTCGCACCTGTTTCCTAATGTGTTCCTCCAACTGAGGTATCATCTAAATGTACATGTTACCAGTTAATGTTTATTTCTTTGAAGAAAAATGGCCCAATCACTTGACCTTTCTCAAAGTTTCTAATCCAAGTTGTCCATTTTAACGAATGATATCAACATAAGAATTTACTTCTGGTGGATGGCAGGCCAGCGCATATTCATGTTCAAGTAAAATGTACATAATCATGCATGATATCGGTGAATGTATTCAGCTAAACGATTCATTAACTCGCATACCCAACAAAAATTGTTGATGTTTTCATTAAAGTGTGGCACCATTATTGTACTTTCAAGCTTTCATTCATTAGCCCAAACTTGCAAAAAGTGTGTTTTCGACGTGTCACCTTCAACAACAGAGAACTCAGCGATGCGTGACATTACTGATTCCGGAAAGGTATCATATTCAAGCTGAATAACTACTCTTTACATCTATGTCTGGTTGAAATTATGAGAATGTATCATTTTGAAATGATTGACCTTTGAATTTCGATTACCTTTTTTGTTTAAAACACCCTGTATATGGGAGACACGCGCCGCGCGAAATTTGCGATATCTTCGTCTTTACGTAAGTTTTGCTTAAAAGCAAGTCGTATTGAATTTGCTTTGTAACAGGTATGGTATTATGTTATATACTTAATTCATACGATTAATCAAAACAAAAAAAAAGTCAGATATTGGGAACTTACTGACTCGATGTTATAGATTATCGCACGCCCATTTAAAGCCTTTTAGCGCGAGTCACTTAACCCCGTACTATCGAGTCGCGCGCTTACGATTTACCATCAAATAACATACAAATCTTTGCCCAAACTTCAGTCTTTGTATGGAGCGATCCCATCGTCGAGCTAGCAGAATATGAATAACGATTTTTCGGTCTACATGCAGTAGGAGCAGCAGCAGTATTAGTATAAGCTAACAGCAGCAGTAGATTCAACATCAGCAGCAGTAGTAGCATATTCAACATCAGCAGCAGCAGTAGTAGCACTACAGTATAGAATAAGCAAAAGTAGTACTATCAGCAGTTGTAGCTGCAGCAGCCTGGCAGCAGCAGTATTTGTAATTCACATCAGTAGCAGCATGGTATCCATGGTAGAAGTATACTTGAAAGTTGCAGTATAGTTGAGTATGTAGCAGCAGTAGTATTTCGTAGCAGCAGTAGTATTTCGTAGCAGCAGTAGTAGCAGCAACATAATCAGTTCGTAGCAGCAGAAGCACAGAAGTATCAGCAGCAGCAGCAGCAGCAGCAGCAGCAGCAGCAGCAGCAGTAGTAGCAGCAGCAGTAGTAGTAGTAGCAGTAGTAGTAGTAGTAGTAGTAGTAGTAGTAGTAGTAGTAGTAGAAGTAGTAGTAGTAGTAGTAGTAGTAGTAGTAGTAGTAGTAGTAGTAGTAGTAGTAGTAGTAGTAGTAGTTGTAGTGGTAGTAATAGTAGTCATTACACACACACACACACACACACACACACACACACACACACACACACACACACACACACACACACACACACACACACACGCACGCACGCACGCACGCACCCACACACGCACGCACAAACGCATAAACGCACACACAAACACACACGCACGCAAACACACAAACACGCACACAAACTTTCCACGGATCTCTTCATCTTCAAACATGAAGACAAAGGTCATGATAAAATATTTTGTTTCCATTTTTAGACGGAATGGAAATTACAGGTGCTGCATTATCTCCCCATAGTATAAGATGATTTTGGTGATGATGATGATGATGATGATGATGATGATGATGATGATGATGATGATGATGATGATATAATAACGCATTTTCTCCCTTCTCCTGGTTCTGTAGAAGATGGCGGAGGTTGAACTACCTGGCCCGCAACTAAGACAGCGTCAATTATTCAAGCCGAACTCTCCCCGCCGGCTCTCTCCGTGATTATACCCTCTCTCGCTGCTCGCTCGATTTCTCTTCTGTCGCTAATCCTCGGCAAGGTGTATTCGCCAAAGCCGTCCTGGTCGTAATGTCATTTTGTTCCCCGGGCTAGCTAGCTATAGCTAGCTATATCTTTCGATATCTAAAAGTTGCATAAGTGATGATCTGCCACATGCGACTCAACATGTTCATCGCTCAACTATATAATTATCTTCTCTCACGTCGATGAACATTCATTCTCATGTTCTATCCCCTCTTCTTTCACCATGAAAACTCCTTAAAGGTAGTTCAGATTCGTCAAATCAGATGCGCGGCGCCATCTTGCATACGCGTTGCGCACGGTGCGTAATGCACGTTAGCTCAGTGTCATGCGGTGCGCGCAAACTAACCCAGTTCAAAATGGCGACCCGCTATGTAGCATCCCCACGCTTGATGCCCTTTAAAGTATATTTTCCTTTTATATTTTGGAAACAACGTTCAATATTAAAGGGAGGTGTAGTAACACTGCCAAAGTTGACAACACTTACTTTAATAGGACCATAGCGCTTCTCACATACCTCATTGTAATCTATACGTAGAGCAGGTTTTGCTTTTCTCGAATTTCTCTTTCGCTATACAAATATTTATGATACAAGTGTTCGGATTTTAAAATATATACTGGATAATTATAACCGTCTACAAAGTAAGTGCAGTGAGTGAGGAAATACCACTTTGCAGTTTCGCCCGTTACTCGGTCAAGACATTCATTTGCCACATCATGGATTTTTCACACATCACCTTATTATTATATTATATTATATATAATATAATATATTATATTAGATAACAGAAATACAAATTTGTTCAACCATTTTTATTGTAATTTGTTTGCACGTGTCAACTATTAAAGTTACTAGATCCCTTAGAATAATTATAGGTGACTGCTATAACGCGTCTAACTGGTTACACAATGCCCCAAGATATTATGCATGGTTATACATCATCATCATAGATCATTATCCTCTGAAGAAAAACTTTTTTAGTATTACCATTATATAACCATTAGTTACTAAACATGTATTTAGCAAACCATACCGAACATAAAGTTACAGCGGTTGATATAGAAATGTATAAAGCGGCTCCGGTAAATTCAGTAACATGTTTGGTTAAATCCTGTCTCGTGAGTATTTATTGATTTTTGACCAACATGCACGACCGTGCAAAAAGAGCGCAACAAACATTGATAACATACGGAAGTGACGTCACTACCGTACCGAAAGAGCGCAACAAAAAGTGCTATCGTACGGAAGTGAAGTTACAATGCTTGTTTATATGTAGTTTCTACTGAAGAAAAAAATTTCTCGTGAAAAGATGGAAATTGTGTGAACATTTCAAGTTTAATGGACATTATTATTGCCGAGTAATGAGCAAAAATGCAAAGTGATATTCACTAAGTCATTGCACTGACTTTGTACACGGTTATGACTACTGAATCCAGTGGATAGTTTAAGATTTTAACACTTCAATCGTCAAAATCGTATTAACGACAGGGAAATGCGAAAAAATGGAAACTTGTCTCATACTTCTATTGTTGATACAAATACAACAATGTATGAGGGAACCGCCAGAATTCCAATTGGATTTAGAGGATTTGGACAATGTTACTTGATCCCTTTAAAGGTGAAAAAAAAAACATATAACGACAACATTCATGTAATGAAAAGTGCATTAATAGCTGGAATTTCATTCCAGAGGCTTCACTTCTTTTTTTTTTTAGAGGGATAGTAACTGAAGAACCAGAGGTCACAGCTTAAAGGTGAACAAAAACAGAGATGTATAGAACAACATTACGGCAACATTCATATTTAATGAGAAATGTTAATAATAACTGGAATTCTCTGTCAGAGGCTGAGGTTAGTGCTTCGAGTGTTAATTGAAAATCACTGGAAAGATCATCCCCTAAGGAACTGGCCAAACAAAAAGAAATGTAAGTCACGAGAGGCAGATAAGCATCTATTGCTTTACGTCTTCATACTCAATACAATAAATTGTTTACAAACTATATTATGTTCTTTCGGAAACGTAATCTTATTCTATCGTAATTATCATATTGTAATTATCTTATACTCGCGTATACAGCGCGAAAGAACCACATACAAAGATTAAAGGGATGCCTGTAAAGTGTCTAACTCCACGATAATTACTTGGAGCTTCCTCGTTTCTCTTCTACCGTGTTGTTTAGCATTTGGTAAGAGAAGAATAAAATAGGGTTAGATTTTTCAAATATGCATGATTTACTTTTAATAAGCATCACAATTAACATGCAATACATGGTGATTGAAAGTTCAGAAACATGCGTGATTCTCTTGTTATTCGTGTAGAAGCTGACACAAATCACAAAAGTGCAAGATTTTTTTCACACCTTTTGTCATAAAAAGCATGATTTCATACCAACAATGCCATCAATTGGCAGACACATACCATTCATTTTATGTGTACGACAATTCCATACGGTATCTATTACCGTTTGAATGATCAAAATTGGTAAAATACTTTTTGAGATATATGAAAAAATGCTAGGGGGACAAATTGAAACTTTACGCATGAGTGAACACATTCATATGTCTGTTCCAAGGTGCAAACGTGAAAATTGCAAAATTGCAACAAAAAAGTTAAACAAAACACGGTAAAGGTTTGCATGGTTCATTGCACTTGAAAAAAAAATCAAATTATTAAAAAGAGTAATCTTTGTTTGTTTTATAGAGTCAGTATCTTTCTTTCTTTGCAGTGTTTCTTTCTTTAAAGTCAATATCTTGTTGGGCCACCAAACAGCCCAGTACATCGACGGTGCATGCTGGATATCACTCTGTGTACTCTCTCATTCAAAGATAAAGCCATTGTGTAAGTGTGATCTTTTGTTTCCATTTTCTTTTGTGTAAGGGCATTTACACATCAATGGCAGACTGTCCATTATTGCAATTTTTACTTTTGCACATTGGAAGAGGAAAACAAATGTGTTCACTCATGCGTAAAGTTTCAATTTGTGTTCATCTGGCAGGTTGAAAAACAATTACATTTTCTTAAATGTGATATGTAATTTATTGATTTTTATTAAAGCTTTATTTGAAAATTCTGGACTTGAAAAAGTGTCTACCTATCTATCTCTCTCTCTCTATCTACATATTTATCTATCTATCTCTCTCCTAGCTCGTCTTTTGTTCACCTCTTTTTACCCCATTTTACTTTCTTGCTACATCCGTTCGAACATTATACATCATAAATCCAACCTTTTTAAAATCTGTTTAAATTAATAATGTTAATACCACGGATTTTACAAATAAAATAAATATTAATATCACTCTTACTGCTCTTGCTCTCTGGTGATTCCCGTTACACATGTATCATTAATGAAACTAATCAATATCCGTCCTCGTATGTTCGAAAGTGCCAAACCATTATATATTTATTTTGTACGAATGAACAAAACATGGCGATATTGAAAATGAATGAATAACGAAATTCCAAGAATCATTGATTTTGCAAATTAATCTGGTAGTGATTGATACAACATATATATTGCTCGAAAATAGTAGATTAAAGTTGACTAATGTCATGTTTGTAAACATGACATTTTCTATATACAGGTAGAAGAGGAATTCCGAAACAATCAATCAGTTGATGGTGGTAGCTACCATCCAGGAAGAAGAAGAATATGAAGTTTCGCCTTTCACTTCCTCTTCTTCGTATTACATATCTCCAGTCCCTTCCATTTCGTACTTCTCGTTTTCTTTTACTCTGTTGTTCTTCTCCCTTCAAATACATCAACCTTCCTAACATAGCCATGATAGTTTGTTATTTAACCCTATTAAATAAGGCCGGGGGCATTATTCCCCCCCACCACAATTTTTCTGATTGCTCTGGTACGTAAAAATGACGCGCCGCCGCGTCGTGACTTTTTTCTTTCGAATCTTGCGCATCTTTTAAAACCAAATTTGCGGAAATTGGACCTACCGTTACGACGTCAAGTTACCCTTTTCTTTGCATGTCAGCCCGAAAATTGCTAATTTTCGGGATTTGTGTACACAACGTATGGAAATTTATTTTTCTTAAAAAAGGAATAAAACATTGGTTATTTGTTCTTGGTATCATATCAGGTGCTTGTTTTGGGGCTCAAAATAGTTGAATTATAGATAAAATACAAAAACAATTAAATACATAAGTTACAAAATAAAGAAATACATAAGAAATTATCAAAACAATGGAAAACAAATAACCTGGCTATATCACCCCCCCCCCCCCCCACCCCTCCCCCACCCCGTGATCGACGCGTGATCGACGCCCATGCTCCACATCCAATACTTATGCCACCCTCCACTTCATGGTACCTGTACATCTCTTCTTAAGTCCATGCCACTCCTCCTCCTCCCTCTCCACTAGATAGACCCCTCTTCCTCGATATACATCCACCTCATCTTCCCCTCCACTTTAAAGGGATCTAGTAGTGATTCTCTCATACCGTACCTTGTTGTAATCGTTTTACCAATAGAAGCATGGAACATATTTCGTTTTTTTCGAATTGCGCTTTCATTAAAAAAGGATACTTACGATTTAAATGTTCGGATTTTTGATAAGCGAATATCACTTTGCATTTTCGCTCATTTCTTGGCTATACATAATATCAATTTATGGGGAAATATTTGACACATTGGACAGTGGACATCATATCACAAAAAATAACATGTTATTAACCATTCATCACTTTTTGCACATGCCAACAAAGTTACTAGATCCCTTTAAATCACTCATCCTCATCGTCACCGCCTGTCCCTACTCCTCCATCAATCATCCTCGACCTTCTCCTTCTCTTCCATGACGCCCCCGTAGCAACCCGCATCTCGAGCTTGTCAAAGAAGACACTAGATGGGTAACGACCAGAATTTTTGATCGGGTTACTTGTCTTTGGCGTGGGATGAGACACTACAACTTTCAGCAATCGAATTTGAAAAAAATAACGATTGAGAAATCACAGTGGTCCCTTGATGTTGGTATACCCAGTCGCGCGTCCTCCAAACTGGAAATCAAATAGAACGGGGACTGGGCATTAATCACATTCTGGGAAAATGACGTAAGGAGAATGTAAGATGCAGAGTGGCAGCTTCTCAAGAATTGCACAGAATGTGACGACAGCGAGCTGATGTCTGCTAGGTATCGTATTCGCAAGGTATTTTATTTGAATGATAAAAGATTATGCAATATGATGAAATGAGTTATGTTCTTTTGAATGAATGAATGAACCAATCAATCAATCAATCAATCAATCAATCAATCAATCAATCAATCAATCAATCAATCAATCATCCATTCATTTATTCACTCATTCATTCATTCATTCATTCATTCATTCATTCATTCATTCATTCATTCATTCATTCATTCATTCGTTCATTCATTCATTCGTTCATACATTCATTCGTTCATTCATTCATTCGTTCAATCATTCATTCGTTCATTCATTCATTCATTCATTCATTCATTCATTCATTCATTCATTCATTCATTCATTCATTCATTCATTCATTCATTCATTCAATCATTCATTCATTCATTCATTCATTCATTCATTCATTCATTCATTCATTCATTCATTCATTCGATCATTCATTCATCATTCATTCATTCATTCATTCATTCATTCATTCATTCATTCATTCATTCATTCATTCATTCATTCATTCACTATTCATTCATTCATTCATTCATTCATTCATTCATTCATTCATTCATTCATTCATTCATTCATTCATTCATTCATTCTTTCATTCATTCATTCATTCATTCATTCATTCATTCATTCATTCACTATTCGTTCATTCATTCATTCATTCATTCATTCATTCATTCATTCATTCATTCATTCATTCATTCATTCATTCATTCACTCACTCATCCATAAATTCATCTATTCATTTTTTCAATTCAATTTTCATAGAATTCAGTGAAAACAACATTATATTATAGTTTAAAATATTTAAAGGGGTTTAGAGAAGCCCCCTCCCCCTTTGCCCCCGTAGCTATCCCGCTGATGTACCTCTGTCGATCGAGCCTCTGAGGGACCCGTCGATCCTCGTGTACGTGTTGTTACCATTGTTACGGAAGACACTAAACCAAATCATACCTTTTACTAGGCAATGCAATGTATTTTGGAAAGACAGCGTATATATAGCACTTCAATTGTGATTGACAATATGGACAATGACAAGTCTAACGAAAAAATATAAAAAGAATTTCCAGACGTCCTCGTAGAAATATGATTAAACAGTGAGCATCAGAGGCCGTTGCCTTTTATTGGGGATTATTCATTCATGATTGCCCTATCGCCGTATTACACGTATTAAAGTATTAAGATAATTGCATAATTATGTGGGTGGTGGTGTATGTATAGCTCTTCAATGACAACGCACAAAATCAGATAAAGAGGAGCCTCGCTATGTTTAAAAATAGCGTAAAATGGAGGTCGTTTCCTTTTGTGTTTATATATATTATTTACACATATTTGCATTATTAGTGCTAAAAGCCGGGTATGAAGTTTGATATACCTCTCCTCGATGCGAATTCTATCTTATTTATTGAATGTATTATTACAGGCAATTCATACTTACGTCTAGCACTGGCTCGGCACTGGATAAATCCACTGCCGAGCCAGTGCTAGACGAAAAAGCCGACCATTCATACTCCGCATCAACAGTGGATAACTGACGCGCAAGTATGAATACAACAGTGGATCGAAAAGCTGTCTAGGACATGACTGGGCATGCGCACTAGTACACTTCTATTGTGACGTAACGATGACTTGCAAATTCTGAACGCGCAATACCGTAATGCGCATGCGCAACCTTGTGCTAGACGAGCTGTCTAGCATCAACAGTGGATCAACAGTGGATCAAAGTTATGCCAGGCTGAGCACAGACTGATGCTAGACATTCCATTCATATCTGCGTCTAGCAGTGGATTTATCCAGTGCTGAGCCAGTGCTAGACGTAAGTATGAATTGCCTGTTATACAAATAGTGCATGGTTTGGAGTTGAATATACCAGAATAGACAACGATACATTTTTAATTTCTCGAGAGCGATTATATTGCATCGAGGCCGCAGGCCGAGTGCAATATAATCGCACGAGAGAAATTAAAAATGTAGAGGTGTCTATTGTGGAATATTTAACGACAAGAAGCATGTACTATGATTATTTTGAGGAACCGATATGGTTATCATGTTGATAAACCCAAATTGACCTTGCTCAAATTGTGAGTGTTCTCTCTAGCCATTGTCGGCCCTGCGTACTGTGTTAAGTGCCAGCGCGTATTAGAAATAATTGCGCGCTCTGCGCATTTTCCCCATTCAAGAACAAGCGCACAAGAGCACATTACGCACTCCAAGGCAATCCCCTGCGCAGCTCGTTTGGCTCTCTATGGTCAGTTTGTACATACTGAAAAGTTATAATACATATGTATTATAACTTTACCATTGATTATACCGGATTAAGCATCGGTAATCAACCAATGGGAATGCTCAATTTACCTTCATTATGACGTCATCATATTATATACATATATATTTTGTTTCAATAGTGATGGACATTATCAATGACAAAACCCGAAGAGAAACATAATACGACAATCAAAGTACGGTCAAACCTGTTCGAACAACCACTGTTTATAAAGATCACCTTTCAATAAAGACTACTTATCTTGACCACATAGAAGGTAGTTTGCATGTACATATAAATTGAAAACGCACCTCTTTCTATAACGTGGACTTACAGCGCTTTTGAACATTTTAGATGGAAAATGCGCTATATAAATGCATTATTATTAGTAGTAGTAGTATAGGATTTCTCGGTCAATTTCGTAAGTTGGCCACTCGAACTCATTTTGAGTGCATTCAATTTCGCCGATTTTGTCACCGCAGCTGTATTTTGCAGTTCAAATTCGTTTTTTAGCATTCAAATTCATATAACGATCATTCGAAAACATTTTGTTTGCATTCGATTTAAAATGTATTTCTATATCGTAGAATTTTCATTCAATTTAAAGCGAGAAAATTCGTGATTACGTAATACCGCCTTCCGTGAAATCCGTTGGCAAAATTGAATGCAAATAGCGTGTTTTTAAATTGAATGCTAAAAGTGGAAAATCACTTGACCGAAGAGCTAAATCGTATGAACAAAATGCAGATTTGAACCACAATTGCAAGCCTCTAGCTCAATTTCGCGAAATTGAAGGACACGCTTATCAAAACGATTGAGAAGCTTACGAAATTGGCAGAGAACACCTATATTATTATTATAGGTTTTCCCGGTCAAATTCGTAAAAACAGCAGCCAAACTGACGATTCGATCATTCAAATTAGAGCGATTTTTCTTCAAATGCTGTTCGCTATATTCATTTCACTTTAAGAGCATTCAAATTCGTTAATAGGCATTTAATTTTGTACTCCTGTTCATTCAAATTAGCTTTGTTATCGTTCAAATTAACACTGCACAATCGTCATTCAATTTCGCGCTGGTATAGAAGAGCATCAAATCTGTACCTCAATCAACATTCAAATTAGTTTATAGGCACCCGATTTTGCACATTAAGCATTCTAATTGGTTTGGTATATAGATATTCCCTTTTCATATCATTTTTGCATTTGTTCTCAATTTGTATTTATCCATTGTGATGTTTCACACGCTACTGTGCTAATTCAAAGACATATATTCCCCAAAAGCGTGATAAGTACACATTGTGCATGTGAATCACAGTGATTTTCAAAATAAATTACAATCTCATTAATTTCAACAGTTTTTATTTGCATAAATGCTTATACATGTATATCTAATCTTCATTTAATTTATCTATCAATTTCATCATTATTCATCATGTCGATTTGTTCTTTGTTTTGTTTGATTAATTTAATTCATTTCAAACATCCTGCCCTCTATATGTTTTTTTTTTGTCATTTACATAGTAAGTGTACGCCCATGACGAATTAAAGTGCCCACTTTTTACAAAAGCTTGCCTATTTACGAATTTGAATGCCCGAATGCCCACAACAACATTTTTCGCTCTAAATTGGATGCTCTTTGAGCGACGATTTAAATTGGATGCTCCTTTTTAATTTTATTTTGGCCGGAATTTACGATCGTCTGCTTTAAAAGTTAAATTGAATGACCATTTTAGTAAATCAAATGATGATCCCAATCATCAGTCAATTTCGTGCTAAATTGAATGATCGAATCGTCAGTTTGGCTGCTGTTTTTACGAATTCGACCGGGAAATCCTATATTATTTATTTATTTATTTTTGTATATATTTATTTATTTATTATTGTTATTATTATTATTATTATTACTATTATTATTATTATTATTATTATTATTATTATTATAATCTATATTCTCATGAAGGGGACATGATGCGTATTTTCTTTCTTCAACTGGAAATGGAGTAATGGGGGGGGGGGGGGGGGGGGAGGGGGCATTTTCTATTCAATAACATCTTTTTAGTATCCCGGACCCTTGGGTGGTACATATGCATAAAGCCAGTCCGAACTGGAGACTGTGACATTTCTTGGTAGAAAAGCCCCGTCGAACTATCAGTACAAAAAAAAAAATTCCTGGCTTAAAGGGATCTAGTAACATTGTCCAAATCCTAAGAACTTACTTGGAACTTTAGCGGTTCTTTCATACCTTGCTGTATTGCATGGGACATGTTTTAGTTTTTTTTAATTTCCTTTTCGTTAAAAAGATATTCACTAATTAAGTGTTCGGATTTTTAACTATCCACTGGATAGTCATAACCGTGTACAAAGTCAGTGCGATGAGTAAGTGAATATCACTTTGCATTTTCGCTTATTACCCGGCCCAATAACATCCATTTAACGTGAAATGTTCACACATTATACTCAGTGGACATTATCAGATCACAAAAATATACATTGTATCAACCATTCATCGCTTTCTTGCACATGTCAACAATGTTACTAGATCCCTTTAAAATCAATTGCAAGTCCTCGCTAAGCCTGTGTCTGTCATGTCGGAAACAGAACAGTTGAGAAATTCAAATCGACGTCGTGCCTCACAAGATTGATTTTAGTCGCTCGACAAAACGGGCTACTTCCAAGGTTTTCCGCAAATGATATCGTTGTTTTTACTAGACCTTATAGCAAACTGTGCACCGGGGCGTAGCGAGAGTAAAAGCAGACATGTTGGTGTGGGGTCGGGGGGGGGGGGGGGGGGAGGCAAGGGGCGTTACCCATACAGGGAGCGGGGAGCGTAAAAAACAAAGATAATAATAATAACAATAAGAGAGAAAGTGTGCGTGAGTGTTGGTGTGGGAGAGGGAGGGGGGGGGGGGGGGTGTAGTAACCCCAGGTGCCCCAATTTATATACCCCTTTATCGTGTGTTATTCCTAAGTACAAAACGTTGGGCGAGCAATCTTTGTATTACTACTAGGCTTCATATAACATGTATACATCATCGATCGATGGTATACATACACACGGCCAAGAGGTCGCATGACTCCGACATGTTTTGTTTATAAAGGTTCTTTGTAACGAAATAATGTGGTAATTTTTGCACTTGCGGGCGCAGTTTCATAAGAGTTGGGGGCAATGGATGTTACAACCACCTTCAGGATATTATTTCTCCTTCTCTGCCCTTCCTTTGGGTGAGGGGATTTAATCTAGTAATAGAAATAGAGTGGTCAAAGCTCGATATGCCCTTCGCACATAATCGGACAACGTTTAAAAACTTAGGTTGCGTCTCTCGGATGGTGAGGTTAAAAGGCCGTACCAGACGAAAATAATCACAATTTATTGAACCCGTCTGTAAAAGCCAAATAGGAAAGCA
>JBAMJV010003284.1:0-37500 GCA_037951105.1 Echinarachnius parma
AACAAAGTTACTAGATCCCTTTAATACAGATCAATGCTAGGATCGATATAGTTCAGTATTTCAGTAGTTAGTGTTTTTTCATAGTTTTCCATTAACTAAAAAAGTTTAAACTTTTTATGGGACTAGAGTCTAGAGATCTAGATTGGCTGCGGTCTTTCCATTGTACTTGTTATATAGTATACAGGCTCTATTTTCTGATCTCACATGGGCCTTAGTCGTTTTTCATTTTATTCTGCCATTTCATATTTCAAGTATAGCCTATAGATAAAACATATGTTATACATCTGGTAAAAATAAGTTTTGAACATTTGAACACTATTATGAGGTTCCTGAGACGCTCACGGAATTGTCTTTGTTAATGAGACTATGTAATGTCTGAGGTTGTTGGTGTTTTGTAATTTTGGCGTTCATTCAAAATGAATATTTACAAGGTTATATGCCATTATAAACAGTGGCATAGACAGGAATTTTTGGAGGACGGGGGTCCAACATGCCGCAAGCACGTTATCACAAGCATTTTGGGGCCTGTCTGGTCTTGAGGCCTCTGGCAGGTTTTTTTTTAAATTGTTTTTATTGTAGCTATGCAGAACCCCTAAATCAAGTACGTACGGCTATAACAAGCTAAAAGCAGAACCGGCAGAACTAGCCATTATACGGCTCTGGAACTAGCAAACGAACACCCCCGTCCCCGCCAAAGTTTCCTTGAAAATTGTTATAGATTATTTAATTATTATTGAATTAATCACAGTCACCAGTATACCCAGGATTTTTTCAAGGGGGGGGGGGGGGGGGGGGGGTCAGTCAAACATTTTCAAGACCACTTGGTTGTGTCCTCGGGGGCCGAGACCATTGGTTGATGGTCGAGATGGTTGAGACCACTAAAAAGTCGACGCGAGACCCGTTAAAAGTGGTAATGGGGGGGGGGGGGGGGGGGCGTTGACCCCCCCCCCCCCCCCCCCCACTTTATGGGCCAAAAACAATCACGGTTTTCATCAAGGCAAGGGGGGGGGGGTCATCGGAAACTTTCGCACAATTTCGACTGGCCCCTTATCCGTCATCCACATTCCCTCCTACCCCACTCTTTTATGAAAAAACAATAACAACAACTACGTCTCGTGATGTGCGCGCCTCAAGACAATGCATATTAATGTCAGGTGACCAAAGAGGACTACAGTGATCACATGATCAAGTAGCGTACGTGCGGCAGATCAACACATTTTTGTTTTGCGTTCTCTAGCTATTATTCGTCATTATTTGGGCCCCATAACATTCAAAAGAATGAAGTCATCTTTTACAGAGTACAGCTTAGTCATCCTCTGTATCGTGGCCGCTTCGTGGGCGCAGAAATGTGGCCAAGTTGACGACAACCACCGCTTTGATTGCGATCCGGAACTAAGTGCTTCGCAGTCGAAGTGTGAGGCGCGTGGTTGCTGCTGGGCGCCCGGCAAGTCCGGCGTAGTTGGCAGTCGAAATTCCGCTGACGCCGATTTCCGCAGCCAAAATTCCAGCGGCCCTATACTCGATGTTCCTTACTGCTACTACCCGCTTGATTTCCCGAGCTACACGAATGGAGCTGCAACGGAGACCAGTTATGGATTTACAGCAAGCCTTACACGAACCACAAAGGGTTATTATCCTGATGATATCATGAACTTGCAGCTGGATGCTTACTTTGAAACCGATAACAGACTTCGAATGAAGGTGGGTTGAAAAATGAAATGGGGGGCTTATCATTGCCTTAAGGCTTATGAATATGATCATACACAAACTAGTCACAAATGTTTAAAACTATGGCATTAAACCCTAACCCTAACCCTAACCCTAATTTGGTGGCTATAGCCTATTAGTATAGGTCAGATTAATGGCTATAGGTCAGATTAATGGCTATAGGTCAGATTTAGTGGCTATAGGTCAGATTTAGTGGCTATAAGTTGGCTACATAAGTGTATACAGTATAGCAGTGGTGGGGCCTAATACACGATATTGCCAAAACTATTAAGGCCAAACAATAATGTATGAGCATGTTGAATTACAATTACCTTTAAAAAAAATTTAACCATCGTAGCATCGTAGCATTTAGACCAATGTTTTTCAGGGCCGCTTTTTAACAAATGAACTGTTGTCTGTCTGTCAGCCCATCTAATTAGTAATGCTAAGTATAGCCCTCATAGGAATTTTCTAGCCACGTGAAGAGTCAAAATGTAGCCACGTGGTAAAGTATAATCTCTCCCGATGTACTACCAAACATTGCCCAATCTCCCGAGAGGTATAGTAAATTTGGCAAAGTACCCCTTCTTTCAGGGGTAACAAACTTTTTGGCTGTGCCAAGAGGGGATGATAAATGGAATACGCCTCGGCATCACCCATGCAAGTCAAGGGACTTACTTTGTACCTCAGCATGACAGTACATTTGTAGACCACTTTGGCCGAGTATGGTTTGTGCCATCACCCTTGTAGTTGTAGTCAATGGTTATTTGCTTATTAGAAGGGGCCAACAAGGCCCCACAAAACACATTTATCAGACTTTCCACTACATGTTTATATTCAAATGTTTAAATTACATTTTGTCACAAAAATTACCTTTTCCTCGACAGATTTACGATCCCAAGCAGGCCAGGTATGAGGTACCGATTCTCACCCCGCCATTCACAAAGAAAGCTGCTAACCCTGCTTACAAAGTTCAGCTGGGATCTCAATCAGGCATTGTTGTCACAAGAGTATCAACCGGTGAAGTCATGTAAGTTTCTAAATTTAACAACAAGTTTGTAAGTAAAATGCCAGTAAGTTAGTTAGGGTATAAAAAATGATTTAAAGTGTGCCAAATTAAAAATAATACAATTTTTAATTGTTTGGTAAATAATGGGAGTTATCTACTCTAGATAGTAATGTAGTAAGTACATTTGTTTTTTGTTTTTTGTGTGTGAGGGGGGTGGGGGGGGGGTATTAATTGATCAGATTTAGTCTAATGTTAGTTTTTATTTTTGCAGCTTTAACACCACCATCAACCCTGGTTTTATCTTTGCCAGCCGTTACATAAGAGTTTTCTCCCCCTCTAATACCTGCCATTTTACAATCTATGATTTTCTATTTTCCTCTGTGAGGCTTTATATTCCCTACTAACACCAACATAAGGATGCTTGTTTCATATCATTTCAACCAGCAATTGCTGATTTATACAAATTAATCATTGAACTTAATTTCTACTTTGCAGCTTTAACACCACCATCAACCCTGCTTTCATCTATGCGGACCAGTTCATCCAGATCTCGTCATCTCTCTCCTCCCCCTACATCTATGGCCTGGGAGAGCATCGTGGGAGCCTGGCTAGACCATTAGACTGGCAGCTGTTCACCTTCTGGG
Organism: Echinarachnius parma; assembly: GCA_037951105.1. Taxonomy (NCBI): domain Eukaryota; kingdom Metazoa; phylum Echinodermata; class Echinoidea; order Clypeasteroida; family Echinarachniidae; genus Echinarachnius; species Echinarachnius parma. The sequence goes on from JBAMJV010003284.1 coordinate 3,361, forward strand.
CACGAGACCAGCCCCCAGTTGTAAGTTTTATTCAAGATCTATCTCATAAATTATCCCTTTACTACCATGAAATTGTTAATCAGATCATATATATACCCATCGTGCTGCCCTAGATTTGTCATGTTCAGGAGCATTGTAATAGCATGGTTTGTTGTCCATAATTATTTTGTTGCAGATTTTTTAACAAGCTGGTATAAATTTTGTTTTCACTTGGTATGGGTACTTATTAAAGTGAGTTGGCAAATCATTGATTCAAGGAATTTATATGATGTTGCATATAGATGCTTAGTTTGCTGCCTCATAGTCATATGGACAAAAAAGAAGATTGATTTGATTGAAAACGTTAATTGTGATTTTAAATCAAGTTTTAACTTTTGTGTACATCATGGTTTAATCTTGATTATTTCCAATCTGGTTGTGATGCAGGAAAATTCCAATATCTATGGCTCCCATCCATTCTACCTAAACATGGAGTCAAATGGAGATGCTCATGGTGTGTTTCTTCTCAACAGCAATGCAATGGGTAAGATTATTTGTTATTATTCAGCAACATGAGGTACAGAGATTTGGGGGAAAATACAACCTCATACAGGCTCATTTAGTTATAAAAATAGTTTCTGATGCATGGCTTGATTTAGGCTGTCAGTCAGGCTTGATTGTCCAGCCCACCCTGAATAACTTACTGCATCATCAACAAAATACTGGATTGATACATTCTGACCCTATTGATACGGTCCGGGAAAAATTTATCATTGACAATTTTGTTTCTTTTTAAATTCTTATCTTGTGTGACCAAATTTTACCCCCCTCTATTCTGTCTTCCTTCATCAGATGTGATTCTCCAGCCTGCCCCGGCCATAACCTTCCGCACCCTTGGAGGAATCCTAGACTTCTACATCCTCCTGGGCCCCGACCCCATCGATGTCGTCCGGCAGTACCAGGAGGTGGTCGGCTTTCCCTTCATGCCCCCTATGTGGTCCCTCGGATTCCACCTCTGTCGCTGGGGCTACAAGAGCTCTGAAGGAACCAAGGCAGTCGTGGATAGGATGAGAAAAGCAGGCATTCCTCAGGTAACTGTTCCCAAAGTAATGATAGATATGCTAAAAGTGTCCTCTCGATGCTTCCTCCCCCCTAGGGTTCAGGCATTTGGCGGCCACTTGTGTCCTTGGCCCAATTAGATGGCCAAGGGAAATGAGGTAGTGGTGCATAAGATGAGGAAAGCAGGAATTCTTCAGGTAATACTCTTACAAGTACAACCAAGCCATGAGATTATTATACACACTTATGGGTTCCCAAAGGAATGTTATAAATTCCATAATAAGTGTCCTTTTCATACCCCCTATGTGGTACCTGGGCTTACACCTCTGCCGCTGGGGCTATGAGATGGCTGAGGGAACCAAGGCAGTGGTGGATAGGATGAGAAAAGCAGGAATTCTATAGGCAGCTTGGCTGTTCTAGACAGTTTTGAGTGTGATTATGATCTTGACAATATGGCTGTTTGTTTCTCCATAATTGAACTACGATGCAGGATGTTCAGTGGAATGACATAGACTACATGGAAGCGCACAAGGACTGGACGTTTGACCCAAAAAACTTCAACGGCCTGCCCAGCCTTGTTGACGATCTCCATAGCAACGGGCAGCACTACGTCTTTATCTTGGTAAGTGACGTGCTCTTCTGTACCTGTACTCTAATTTTGTGCAGAAAAGTTGACAAAAGTTTAAAATAGCATATATATTTAAATTAAATTTTGCATGGAACTATTTATTGACAAGGTTACGATAGAAATAAAAAGTAAGGCTTCTCTATTGACTGTACACTGTCTCTAACCTTCATTGTCTTTGATCAGACATAGAGATGTTAATTATATAAGATGAGAGTATTTGTAATGAAATAATATACCTGTCAGTTTCAAATGATGAATGATAGTTTTGATGTTTGATTATTTAATTTCAACTCTTATTCAGGATCCAGCGATCAGTAGTTCTCAGAAGCCAGGCACCTACCCTCCCTACGACATGGGAGTCACAGAGGACATCTTTATCAAGGAGGAGGATGGAAAAATCTTTGTTGGTCAGGTGAGTCATCATTAACCATATTTTTCTAACCTGCTGTATGGATATGAGGGCCATTAAAAACGTTCATAGCGGACCAATACAATACATGAAAAACCAACAAGTACAGGGTTTAAATGGATTAGGTCACATTTTAATATGCCTCCACCAACAAAGTGGCTGGAGGCATAGGCCCGGATTCACAAAGGAGGTTTGTACAAACCATGGTTTTAGGCGCGCCGATTTCGTTCCGAAAACACAATGCATGGGGGGGGGGGCAGAGCATTGTTCACAAACAATGCTCCCCCCCCCCCCCCAATGCATTGTGTTTTCCGAACGAATCGGCGCCTCTGCATGGTTTAAACCATGGTTTACATCTATGGGGTATCATTTGTAAACTGATGGAGAAAGAATGTAAACTCCTTACTTGTTAACAATGTTGATGGTACACATCTGCTAAAATGCACCAAATAAATGTTTGTCTTCTCATATGGTGAAATTTGCTGGTTAGCAAGCTCTAACGGTCATATAATGAGAAATTATAAATTGTTTTACTTGTATACGAGCAGCACTCCATTCATGTAGACCATGGTTTAAACCATGGTTTGTATAAACCTCCTTTGTGAATCCGGACCATTATGTTCTTGGGTTCTCCGTATGTCCATACGCACGTCTGTCCGTACATATGTCCGTCCCGTTTTCCGTTCTTGCGATATCTTGAGAGCCGGTTGACTGATAGCATTTTGTCCTTTGCCTCTAGGTTTGGCCTGGAGCTACAGCTTTTCCCGACTGGTTCCACCCCAGGGTTGCAGATTGGTGGCAGTCTCAGGCGGAGAAGTTCCACAACACAGTCGGCTTTGATGGCATGTGGCTGGTATGTACCGTAAATCTCTGTGTATAAGACGCACTTTTTTTCCCACGGAAAAATGCAAAAGTGGGGGGTGCGTCTTATTTACAGGCACAGAGAAAAAAAAATTAAATAAAACAATTTAAAACAAATTTGTGTCACCCTGTAGTGCTGTTGGAACACATTTGACATAAGTCTAGGCTCCTGTTAAAGCAGGCTGTCTATAGAATACAAAGAACTTTGTAAGGTGTTGTATTTATCAAAAACTTAACTTTCTGCAAATTTGTATGGTAGATCTCCTGTGGCAAGATCAGGGCCCCCATGTCATAAAAATGTGTGATTAATCATGCATTCAATCATTTAATCATATGTTTAATTAACTAAAAAACATGGTTAGTCTCAAGCAAATTTCATTGCAACAAACCCTAGGAGTCTTTTTTGTTGTTTTGTTTCTAATTATTCACAATATGGATATGTGGAATGCACTGTATACATGTTCCCGTTCTATACAAAGCTGAACATGTCCATTTACAAAACATTATTTGGTTATACAATTTTCTAAAGAACTTTATTTTTGCAATTCAATTTGCCAAGCAAAGTAAAGAGTTTATTTATCAACCAGCATCCGTATTTCTTTAAATGTTCGCCCCTAAAAAAGGATATGAATGTACCATCCATTCCCAAATTGTTATTTAGGAAATTATAACTTGTCTAAAATTGTCTAAAGAATTTCTTTTCTTAAATTCAATTTGCCAAACGAAGCAAAGAGTTTAATACTAAACCAGTATGCACGTTGTTTCTTTTTATTTTCACCCCTAAACAGGATATGAATGAACCGTCCAATTTCCTTGATGGTCAGTCGACTGGTTGCCCTCAGAACAGCAGCTACAATTCTCCTCCGTATGTGCCAGGTATGTATTGAAAATACTGTCCTTCTTTTGCAAGCATCTTCAAGTTAAGTAGAATACTCAATAAAGCATGAGGCTACTATGTACATCTAGTTGGTGAAATGTGAAAATACTCTGTGATAAAGGATCAGGCTCATTTCCTTTCTATTATGAATCTATCATTGGTTAGTCCTTTTTAATACCAAGTTCAAATTAAAGATAATCTTGTTATATCAAAAATTTGATTGAATCACTTTGCTTTTAACCAAACTAAATTCAATGTTTTGCTTGTTAACATCAAGTACAAACACAAAGTTCAATAAAGGCTCTTCAGTAGCTAGACTTATTAAATGGTCGCAATGGCCTTTTAGTTTTGATGGATCTGAATATAGGGTAATCGATAACTGCATGTTTTGTTTTCTCCAGGTTGCTGTTTTAGAAATAGCGGAAATAATAACTGCATTATTGCGAACCAATGCCATTTTATAATGGTCTTATAGTAAAAGGGATTTATATATTGTTTATTTTTGTTACAGGTGTGGCTGGAGGCACATTGTACAGCAAGACAGTGTGCCCATCGGCCGGACAGAGCATTGGTCCCCATTACAATGTCCACAACATGTATGGATGGTCAGAGGTCAACGTGTCGTACAGGTGAGTGTTGTTACCTAGCTCAAAGAGATACCAGGGATGTAAACATTTCCAGATTAATCTGTACTTCCAGATTTTATTTGTTTACTTTCCTTTTTTTTTACCCAAAAGAAAAAATTATTGTTTTATCCAATTGTTTGAGAAATTTAGCCTAAGGACAGCCGATATGTGGTTAGAAAATGTATGGTAAAAGAATCTTTAGCATTTGAAATTAAACTGTTTAACATTTTCATTTCAGGAGCACTCTGCTTGCTTGCTTATATGTGACTGGATATAGCAAAACCCTACACTTGTTGGTAAAAATCAAAATGAAGATTTTTATACCATAAGAAAGGCCTCATGTTTTTATGCCTCCGCAACGAAGTAGCCGGAGGCATTATGTTTTCGGGTTGTCCGTCCGTCCGTCCGTACGTACGTACGTCCGTCCGTACGTACGTCCGTACGTCCCGTTCTCGTGATCGCGTTATCTCAAGAACCGATTGACAGATTTTCACCAAACTTGGGTCATGTATGTATCTTGGGGTGCCAATGATCTGATTAGATTTTGGGGTCATGAGGTCAAAGGTCAAAGGTCACAGAGCTCATTATATATGCAAAAATAGCTTGTGATCGCGTTATCTCAAGAAGGGATTGACAGATTCTGACCGAACTTGGTACATGTATGTTCCTTGGAGAGCCAATGAACTGATTAGATTTTGGGGTCATGAGGTCAAAGGTCAAAGGTCACAGAGCTCATTATATATGCAAAAATAGCTTGTGATCGCGTTATCTCAAGAAGGGATTGACAGATTCTGACCAAACTTGGTACATGTATGTTCCTTGGAGAGCCAATGAACTGATTAGATTTTGGGGGTCATGAGGTCAAAGGTCACAGGGCTCATTATATGTAAAAGTAGCTTGAGATTGGAAATCTCAAGAACTGAATATCAGATTTCAATCCAACTTGATACCTGAATGTATCTTAGGGAACATTATAGTCATTAGATTTTGGGGTCATGAGGGCAAAGGTCAAGGTCACTTATAGCTCATAATTGTGATACGTCAAGATCTAAAAGACAGAGTACCATAAAAATTTAGTTGACAGAATTAATTCTGTGTACAGGTTGATTTGGGTTTGATATGAATAAATTGCGTAATGGCGGAGGCATCATTTTCGACTGCGCGCAGTCGAAGATCCATCTAGTTTTCTAAAAAATCAGTAAATATTATTGGCAAAGATATGTTAATATATAAACATAAGTCTTTTACACACATTATGTGAACTTTAAATACTAATTTCTTCAAAATATCAATTACCAGGAAGTGCAGGGTTTTGCTATATCCAGTCACATATTTATTTTCCAGATTTCTCTCATGGTGTTACTTACATGTACATCCCTGTTTTTTTTCCAGTGTACTAGCCAACATTCGCAATAAGCGGCCGTTTATCATCTCACGCTCAACATTTCCCTCGTCCGGCGTACACGGCGGTCACTGGTTGGGGGACAATGCCAGCGAATGGCCAGAGATGCATTTCTCCATCATAGGTCAGTTCATTCTCAATTATATAAGTCAATTTAATTTATTTCATTCAAGAAATAAAAAAGCAAAGTAATTTGAACATTTTAAAGAAGTTATACTTCAAATATGTGTTTATTGACCACCTTGGTGAAACAAGATAAGTGACCACTGTAGACAGGTTCAATAACATTGTATTTCTCTGCAGGGGAACACTTCTGATGGCCAATATAGGCAGGTTGGCTGCTATAGACAGGTGGGCATAGCCCCCTGGGGAGTTGAGAAAGAGCGCAAGTTAAATCAAATATATGTTTGTGTGAACTCTACAAATAATTATTTTAATGATATAAAAAACTTGCACAAGAAGTGTGACAAAGTTGCAGACATGTTGACATTCAATGAAATATAATTAGAATTTTATTAATCCAATGTGTAATAATGATGGACTTTCAATTCAATTCAATTCAATTCAATTTTGGTTTATTCAAGAAAAATACTGAGTAAAAAGTCCGAAGACTAAACAAGTCAGTTTACAATGTAAAATGCATTACAAAATATAACAAGGTAAAAACACATGGATAAATTATATCATTAATAAGTAAAAACAGAGACTTAATATCGTCTACTAAATCAAATTACAATGTTAAATCCAAAGAAGTTCAGCAAGAAATAGCAACTTATATCCTTTACAATTACATACATGTATAAACGTACTATAAATAACAATTAAATATCAAAAGCAATAGAGGTGAGGTAATGAAACATAAACCGTCCAAAATCTGAGCAAGAACACAATACTATGAAGAATACAACGTTTTTTAATAAAATATAGCTTAAATAAATATACATAATTCTATCATTGCTACCTCTAGGCATTCTGAACTTCAACATGTATGGGATCCCGATGGTAGGAGCCGATATCTGTGGTTTCCGAGGGGAGACCAATGAAGACCTGTGCACACGTTGGATGCAGCTCGGCTCCTTCTACCCCTTCTCCCGCAACCACAACACCCTGGGGAGCAAGGTGGGTATTAACAAAGATTGATTATTTGTATGTCTCTGCTATCTTCTTTTGATGTGGCCCAATCATCAAAAGGGCACATAGTTTCACTTTTAGACTGACTTTTTAAATCTTTCACCGAGAATCCAAAAATATGATGAGATAAAAACTTTATCCCCAAATTCCCATTGGGAAATCCCCCCAAATTTGCGCGAACAATGTCTGCATCACGCACAAGGCGCGTTATTTCACTGTACAGATAAATGCAACCTCTGCCTGCAATGACATCATTTGGCCTTGTTATAAAGAGCTCTGATATGATAAAACCCTTGTTATGATAACAACCTGTACCCAGGGGGCAAACCACCATATTTTTAGGATTTCAGCTTTTGCCTGTTGTAAAAGGTTGGCCACCAGAAATTACTTCTAGGACATTCTAGGATCACAACCTAGGTGGACAACCTTGTAAACTAGCTACTGGAAGTCCACAGGAGGAGTTTCAAGAAAACCACACCTAATGCACTAAATATTGTGTTTCAGCCTTAGGGGTCATGAAGACCCAGTCACACATCTTGCACATTTACCCCACAATGCACTGCTGATTCCAGCTTGTTATTTCATGGAGATCTTTCCTAGAGTCTTGCGCATCGTTTGATACAAAATTTGAGCATACTGTATTGCATATTTGGTTACTGTATCACACGTCGTTACAACGTGATGCGTCACACATGGACGTGGAATTTCGAATACAGCGCTTATGTAGGAGGTACATTATGAAGCTTGGAAGGGGGTACTGTTGTTAAGGATTGGCCCCAGAAGGGGCTTATATGACCTTCTAGGAACACAACTTGGGTGAAAAACCTTGCGGACTATCTGCTGGAAGTCCACATCAAGCATAAACTGAAGAGAAACAAACGTCTACACCAAACCACTCACTACACCGAACCACTCATCTCTGCCGAGTTGAAATATATGCTGCACCTTCATTCACCAGTTTATCCAGCGTACATCATGATCTATGTCGTGTCATCAGGGATAAAGAGCCTTAGTCGAGGTCATGGCAGTAGCGGAAGCCAAACCGTACACAGCAACAGCGCATTCCTTCAGGACATATCAAATGTGCAGTGTTTTGGTCAAATAAAACCTCACCAACGTGAAAAGGGGGTGTTTGAAGGCACTAACAGGGTCTTTTTCCAGTGAGCAGAAAAAGACAAGACTCATGACACTCAACGCCTTCTACACCCTAACAAGAATCTCAAGAAGAAAAGAGGAAACAACAGCCGCACCAGGCATCCAGGTAAGAGCAATGAAGTTCTGCGCATGACACTGATTTTTGCTAGTGTTAGACAGCTTGACATGTAAGTATGACTTCATATGAAAAGCAAGAATTCGGTGATATATTCCTCCTACTATGTTCAAGGAAAGCGGCAGTATGAGAAGTGGTAGGAAGGCTAGCCTAGTGAAGTTCTTACAAGAGGAAACCAAAGTGCCAAACCTAAACGTTTCTGATTTGCCTTAGGATAACAGAAAGATCAGCAGTGGTCCTTGCTGCAATATGTGCTGTATGGCACTGGTCCTTTCACAAAAGTGACACATTTAAAGCAATTCCAAAGCATGGAACCGCCTTCTTCATGTAGGAACAGTTATTCTGACACCCTTTGACACATCCATATGATATTGTCTTGTCCAGGCTTGCTGTCAGTTTAAACTAGAACTGCTTTTCCATCATTCATGGACTATCCAAACTCTGTACATGATAGAATGTTAAGCTTGGGAATATACGCATTCTTATCAATGATGGCATGAGAAGCTCGTTTGAGACAATGGAGAAAAGCGTCCTCTTTAGGAGGCAGTAGCTTCAGGAGAGTTGACTCGTTGTTCAAGAACTGTTAAGCTCTCAATTTTCCCAGATCGGAATCCTTAAACTGGCCTGCTTTGGTGCTGTACACATCCATGGTGGGTTCTCGTGTCCGAGTGATAATGTCATATGTTAATGCATCGGCAGGTTTTTTTTACCAGCAATGTCGGTATGTTCTGATTCTGGGCTGTCCTCACCAACATCTCTGAGAGATCAGTGAGACGTCTTGAACCAGGAATTGTGCTTGTGACGTCAGTGTCATTAATATGAATAACTACTCTGTCGACTCTGTTAACTACTCTGTTGTAGAATGTGTGAGGTAAGACCCTTGTAACAGCCTCTTCATGCCTGTTGTGTAGATTCAAGGGCAGGAACCTCCATAGCAGACCCCACTGTGAGAACAACACTATTTTATTTATTCTTTGAATCCACCACCAATGTACAGATGGCTTTGACCAAGCTAAGGTTCAAGCTGTCCATAATCACCTTTCACAGGGGAAGCTCAAAAGGTTTGTTTTGGTAGCTTGATATCGTGAAAAACTCCTGTGGATCAGCATTTCCCACTGACTTCATAGACTTTGGCTCATTTGGATAGGGCACACCTCTGTTCCTGTTCAGCAGACTTCAGGCTGGCCTAACTGTATCTGTAACTACAAAAGTGTATGATATCAGTACCGAAAGAAAATTCTTCCAGCAACAGATTTGCGTGCCATTCAGTGACTGCTTCAAATGCTTCACCTTTATGAGATGGCCAGTGACATATGCTGCACATTGCATCAACAACCACTGTTCTTTGACAGTTCGGTTATCATTGACCTTGACTACAACCTCTTGAACCCTGATGACACGATTCAGACTAGATTTATGGTGTGGGCTGGATGAATGGAGATGCAGCATAGAGGGAGCATACACTTGAACTTTGTCTGTAGAGATGGCTGCATTTAGTGGGTTTTTGTAGATGCTTTCTTTTTAAGTTTCGCTTCCTGTGGACTTCCAGGAGCTAGTCCGTGAAGTTGTCCAACTAGGTTGTATTTCTAGAAGATCCTATGAGTCATTCATGGGGCCCAACCTTTAACATGAGCCAACTATGTTCATGTCTAATATACCTCATTTGCAAGCTTCACGATGTATCCCTTTAGACCTAGAATGAGACTCGCCCTCAAACGTGTCATGTAAGCCTCCAGACACACTTCGTCCAAACTGGGTGGGAAGACCTTGATTATAATTATTTTTGGAGTCCAATGATGAAAGGCTGGTCTTTTGAACACCCCCTTCCCTCCTCCCGTGTAACTCATTAAAAGGATAAGCTTAATATGTGATGTTGTGGATATATTTTGTATCATTTGATATAGTAATTTAACCACATCTAAACAAATTATAGCATTAGCAACTCATATTCTTATGTATTTCATTGTTTTATTGCTTATGTTTTGTATTGTTTATTAATTTACGTACTTCGTTTCATTATATATAATGCTCTTAATAGTTATCTAAAATGCGAATTACATTTATAAAGATCGAAATATTGCCTATTTTTCATTTTAAAGAATTTAGTTGCCTTTTATACATATGTGCTGTATACAAATTTCACGTCCGTATGTGATGTATCACGTTGTAACGACGTGTGACACAGTAACCAAATATGCAATACGCTCAAACTTGGTATCAAATGTTGCGCAGGACTCTAGGGAAGACCTCCATGACAAGACAAGCTGGAATCAACAGTGCATTGTGGTGTAAGGCTTAAACACACTATTTAGCTGCATAATTGGTGAATATCTTAAAACCCAACCTGTGGACTTCCAGTAGCTAGTTCGCGAGGTTGTCCACCTAGGTTGTGATCCCAGAAGGTCCTAGACGCCATTTCTGGTGGCCAACCTTTTACAACAGGCAAAAGCTGAAAAACCCCTTTTGCCCCCTGGGTACTGGTGATTTTACTGGTCATTTAGAGCTCTTTATATTATTTTGTCTTTTAGCCTGATATAAGATTAATATCATGGACCCAAGCTCCTCGTTATATGAAGGTTCCACTGTATTTAGTTGTATGTACAGTCAAACCTGTGTATAGTGACCACCAAGGAAAACAAGAAAAGTGGCCTCTGTAGACAGGTTATGTAACATTGTTTTCCTCTGCAGGGGATCAATTTTGGTGGCCACTATAGGCAGGTTGGCTACTATAGACAGGTGGCCACTAAGACAGGTTTGACTGTATATATCAGAGGCCCTGGCTATGATTTGTATATATATTTACATTGATTTTGTTACATTTGAATTGGAATTTTCTGAATAAATTGAATAAATTAAATTTATATACATATATATATTTATTTCCTCCTTATCCAGGATCAAGACCCCGCAGTGTTCAGCGAGGCCAGTCAGGCGTCCAGTCGCACTAGTCTGTCCATTCGCTACTCCATGTTGCCCTACCTCTACACACTGTTCCAGATAGTGCATGCTAATATTATAAAAAGTTCACAACGTTATGTTTTTAATTGCCTCGCCCCGTGATTTTATTTATTTATTTTTGGTTTTGCTTTTTCAGGATCAAGACCCGGCAGTGTTCAGCGAGGCCAGTCAGGCGTCTACTCGCACCAGTCTGTCCATTCGCTACTCCTTGTTGCCCTACCTCTATACACTGTTCCAGAGAGCGCATGCTAATGGCAGCACGGTGGCAAGGCCCCTCTTCTTCAAGTAAGGGATTCATTATTTCTTTTCTTTATGCCGTCAGGCTGTACCTTGATCTGTTGTACCTCATTTAGGATTCCCTAGTCAAGTTGTTATGAATACAAATTTAGTTGGTATGTAATTCCGCTGCTCTATGTTGCCCTATCTCTACACACTGTTCCAGAGAGCGCATGCTAATGGCAGTACGGTGGCAAGACCCCTCTTCTTCAAGTAAGAGATTCATTATTTCTATTCTTTATGCTGTCAGGCTGTACCTTGATCTGTTGTACCTCATTTAAGATTCCCTAGTCAAGTTGTTATGAATAAAATTGAGTTGGTATGTAATTCCGCTGCTCTACACACTGTTCCAGAGAGCACATGCTAACGGCAGCACGGTTGCATGACCACTTTTCTCCAAGTAGGTAATACAAATATTTTGTATGTATGATATTGGCAGTTATTTTTTAAGCTTATTAGGCTGAATGATTTGTCTGTCAATTTGCTACTGTATCCCATGTTGTGATAGAGAATCATGATAATAGCTCCTTAATTGTTGCAAGCCCACTTGATAGTGTGGATTTATTAAAATGCTGTTGATAATGGCAGCCAACTTTTTATTTCATAATGCCAAATGATTTGTCTGTCAATCTGTATTTCATGTTGCACTATCTCTACACACTGTTCCAGAAGACAGCCCATGCTAATACCTGCATGATTGCAAGACCATTAGACCCATGCACTTGTATTTATGCACAAAAAAAATTCAATCGTAAGTTGTACTTTTGTATTCTTTCTGTTCTATTCAGTTTCCCAAGGGACCCAGCACTATACACGGTTGACACGCAGTTCATGCTTGGTGGCGCTGTGCTCGTTAGTCCAGTATTGACAGACAAAACTGTGACGGTCAATGCAACCTTCCCACCTGGCGTGTGGTACGACCTGTATGGGGTAAGTTTTCTCATTTTCTAGGTGTTCTAACTTTTTAAAGTCAATTTTACAATACTTCAGTGTTATAGAAAGTATTCTATTCACGTTTCTTCATGTGAAACCTAGTGAAATGCTAGTCTTCGACAAGACCACATCAAAAGTTCTTGATGCATCGTGGGGCAAGATTAACGTCCACTACAGAGGGGACTATATCATCCGACGCCTTCCTTCTAACACCACTACTAGCATGACCTGCAAGATTTCTGTCAGACATTTAAAATACCATTTTATGTTGTGTCCTCTTTAGGCCCCACCACTAGTCTTCGACAAGACCACATCAAAAGTGCTGGATGCACCGTGGGGCAAGATTAACGTCCACTACAGAGGAGGCTACATCATCCCCAGCCTCCCCCCTAACACCACCACCACGGCGACTCGCAAGAACCCCTTCAGGCTGGTGGTAGCTCTTGATCAGAGTATGAAGGCCAAAGGCAACCTGTATTGGGACGATGGAGATAGCATTGGTAATTACATCAGATAAATAATTTGGTTTTAACATGGATAAAGGTTGCTTAGTAGCTTGCATTTGTTTGACATTAGATATATTTATTAAATGATCAATTTGTTATTTTTAATTATTTGTACCTACACTCTGAAGATTGGTTGGCCTCATTTTAATGTAATCAAGGATGAGAAGTCATATAGTTAATTAAAATGTGTTGACAATTTCTTGCATATGAGGGTAAATGTCAAAAGAATGAATCCATCATTTGATAATTTGACAATAATGGATACCTTTGTGGCAGTTAACCTTCTAAATAATAAAGATTATTTTGAGAAAACCCTGACATAATGCTTTACTTTCACCCTATGACCATTTAAGAATGGGGAGCTACATCTCTCTGCACTTTGAGGCAGCCAGCAATAAGTTCACTTCTTCCCTTGTTTACATTGTCTACTCAGAGTCTTCCAAGATGTTTGACAAACATTGCAACCTTTTCAATATATAATTTACATTCTAAATGATCACGAAAACTTGTAAAGACTAACATGATAATTTATTCTCATTCAACTCTAGGATCATTTGAGAACAGGGAACACATCTCTCTGCCCTTTGAAGCAGCTAACAATAAGGTCACATCTTCCATTGTATACGATGGCTACTCTGTGTCAACCAAGATGATGTTTGACAAAAATTGAAACTTTCTATTATAATTTTTGTTCTAAATGATATGGATACTTTAAGATATGGCTAACAATGAATTATCTTCTTTCTAGGATCATTTGAGAACGGGGAATACATCTCTCTTCACTTTGAATCAGCAAACAACAAGGTCACTTCTTCCGTCGTTTATGATGGCTACTCTGAGTCTTCCCAGATGATGTTTGGTGGCGGCATGGTACTTGGCGTATCTTCGAGTCCACAAACAGTCAAAGTTAATGGGCAGGCCTGCAACTATACTTATGAACCAAGCTTCCAGGTAAATAGACATGCATTCAGAGTTCCAGTTTTATTTCACACAGTTAATATTTTTGTTGCTAGTCTGAGTTGTTTTCCTACCACAGAAATTCATTGCTTTCTCCTTGGTTTACAATAGTCTGTCACTAGACAATCTTCAACTTAACCTTAAGTCCAACAGAGAAAAAAAAGGAAATTTATTTTTCAAGCTTATTTTTCAAGCTTGCCTGCATGAAAATAACACTCTATAATGTGTTTTGCATCAAACTCTTTGTAAATTTATGGAGGCTTTTTTATGATTTTCAGGGGCTCTTTTTCGGCATTTCGGGGTTGAATTTTCCCTGAGACCCAAGGAGTCCACAAACATTTAATTGTGTGAAGCAAGTAATAATATTAAACATTTCAAACAGATGAATATCAGTCATATAAGGGGCTATATAAATCAAAATTATTATCATTCCTATAACCAATGCTCCAAATTAGCATTGGCCCGGGGCCACTAAAAATTGCCGTCGGGCCAGTAAAAAAAATATTTGGTGGCCCGACTGGGCCAGCAAAAAAAAAAAATGCAGATACCCAGTAGTCATGTTTAGTCCTGTCTAGGGCATGACAATAACTTGCTTTTGAATGTAGCATTTAGCAAGTTATACCCTTTTCTCACATACAAAATATTGGTTAGTTAAAAAGTTGCAAGTTAATTGAGCAAGTAATATTGCTGCTAATGAATATTCATACATTCTTGAGCAGCCATTCTCATTTTCTAACCAGTTGTAAACAAAAATTTCATATTAAAAATCGTTATTAGTAATTTCAGTTATTTGCGTATTTTGCATATCTAATGAGCATCATAAATATTCGTATATGCTGCTCATTAATATTCATATATTACTACTCAATGTACAACTACCCAATAAATGTGCAATTTTTGTACTAACCACTAATTTTTTACGTGAGAAAATGTATGTGTTGATGAATGTTAGACCAGTGGTATAAGCATTCCAACAGCACTAAACGGTGTCTAAAAAAAAAAAAATTCTTCAAATTTTGTATGATCCCGTATTAAATTCAACATCATGTTTGAACAGTGTGTTGTGAGTTGTCTTACTTGTCTGCAATACTGTTTACGAAGAATCCAAATATGTCATTTGTCTAAGGTGTTCAGACAACACTGCACATAATTTTGAGGTAAAAATTGAATTTTCTCCTTTTCCACCATTTTTGTTTTGTCACCTAGACCCTGGCTATGTATGACTGGAAGTGTAATTGTCACTCGTGTTTATTTTCAATCGCTGTGATTTTTTGATGAAGACAATGAATAAAAAGACATGACACACACACATTCATCCTAATTCATGCTTATTTAATGATCTTACAATGAAACAAAGGGGAATGAAAAATAAAAAGTATTGCCTATAGTACCCTGAAACTATCAATATGGTTATCGTATTAATTTTACTTTTGTTTTTCCTTATTTTTTTCGGGCCAGTAGATTTTGGTTTCGGGCCACCAAATTTGGAAAAATACTAATTTTACTGGCCCGACCGGGCCACCAGCAAAAAAAAGTTAATTTCGAGCATTGCTATAACAAATCTTAAATTAGTGACTATTGTGCCATTATTCAATATATAAGGCGGCATAGCTGAAAGTTTACTTTTTTTTCTTTTTCTTTCTAATCCTTTACAGAGACTCAGCTTCAACTGTGCGAACCCTGTGCCTTTCAACAAGCCAGTCGCGATCGTTTGGAACTGAAAAGGCTTTAACAGGACCACTGATCAAAGAACAACATGGGCTTATTTGTTTTAGTACCATACTTTGATATTAAATAGATGTCTAAAATCTTGCAAGGGGTTGTGTAACTAATACAAATTCAATTAATCACCAAAACTTATGGAACTTGGGCTAAACATTTGCGAGTGTGTCAATTCTATACATGGGTACCTTTGGAGACAGTAGAACTAGTCTTCTTCTCCAGACTGTTGAACACATTATTAATATTGATGATGAGTTTTCATATTATAACAACTTTCTGGAAACCTTTTCTGAAGTTTTTGGTGGAATGGACTACTAGAATTACTATCGTTCATTTATTAGAAACTTCTTTTGGGTGTTGGTTCCCTTTAACACTACCTACTTTTCCAGAATTGTGTGACTTTATCTTTTCTGATTCACATGCAGAATCCTTTTTATGCCTCCGCAATGAAGTAGCCGGAGGCATTATGTTTTCGGGTTGTCCGTCCGTCCGTACGTCCGTCCGTCCGTCCGTACGTACGTCCGTCCGTCCGTACGTACGTACGTCCCGTTCTCGTGATCGCGTTAACTCAAGAACCGATCGACAGATTTTCACCAAACTTGGGTCATGTATGTATCTTGGGGGGCCAATGATCTGATTAGATTTTGGGGTCATGAGGTCAAAGGTCAAAGGTCACAGAGCTCATTATATATGCAAAAATAGCTCGTGATCGCGTTATCTCAAGAAGGGATTGACAGATTCTGACCAAACTTGGTACATGTATGTATCTTAGGGGGCCAATGATCTGATTAGATTTTGGGGTCATGAGGTCAAAGGTCAAAGGTTACAGAGCTCATTATATATGCAAAAATAGCTCGTGATCGCGTATCTCAAGAAGGGATTGACAGATTCTGACCAAACTTGGTACATGTATGTATCTTAGGGGGCCAATGATCTGATTAGATTTTGGGGTCATGAGGTCAAAGGTCAAAGGTCACATAGCTCATTATATATGCAAAAATAGCTCGTGATCGCGTTATCTCAAGAACGGATTGACAGATTCTGACCAAACTTGGTACATGTATGTATCTTAGGGGGCCAATGATCTGATTAGATTTTGGGGTCATGAGGTCAAAGGTCACAGAGCTCATTATATATGCAAAAATAGCTCGTGATCGCGTTATCTCAAGAAGGGATTGACAGATTCTGACCAAACTTGGTACATGTATGTTCCTTGGAGAGCCAATGAACTGATTAGATTTTGGGGGTCATGAGGTCAAAGGTCAAAGGTCACAGGGCTCATTATATGTAAAAGTAGCTTGAGATTGGAAATCTCAAGAATTGAATATCAGATTTCAATCCAACTTGATACCTGAATGTATAATAGGGAACAATTGTAGTCATTAGATTTTGGGGTCATGAGGGCAAAGGTCAAGGTCACTTATAGGTCATAATTGTGATACGTCAAGATCTAAAAGACAGAGTACCATCAAAATTGAGTTGTCAGAATTAATTCTGTGTACATGTTGATTTGGGCTTGACATAAATAAATTGCGTAATGGCGGAGGCATCATTTTCGACTGCGTGCAGTCGAAGATCCATCTAGTTTTTTTTTTTTGGGGGGGGTTGTTTGATTATTGTTTTTTGATAGTTGATACAATTGGCAAATTAAAAAATATGGTGCTGATATGTATGATAAATGACATGTGATTGGTAACTGATGAAAGTGTAAGACATTTTCATATGAAAACTTTCATTTCTCTTGTTAAGGAGATGAAATATTGATGCAAAATATTGCTGAAAACTGATCTGAGATGAAATATGACCGGCTATAGCAAAACCCTGCACTTGTCGGTAATTCATGTTTTGAAGAAATTAGCATTTTAAGTTCACATAATGTGTTTAAAAGACTTATGATTGTAAAATTTAAACAATCATATCTTCGCCAATTATTGACCAATTTGTTAGAACAAAGCATCAAATGAAAGCTTGTGATAAGGCCTTTGTAATAGTATGAACATGTACATTTTGATTTTTACCGACAAGTGGCTATAGCCGGTCACAAATGTTCTAAACATTGTGGGTACAGTAGTTGGCACCTGACTAATATTATATACAATAGGAATATTACAAATGTGTCTATTTTTCTACTGTAATAAGGTACTTTCTTTTATCATGAAATGTTATGTCTGAAATATTGTTTCCATAAAGTCCCAGATAAGTTTTGTCTACTTTTATTTTATTCTATAATTGTTTAACTTTGGAAAAAACACTAATTTGTACAAGCATTTATTCAACTTCCCTGCTTCAGTCAATCTTTCAGCTCATTGAATGTATTTGATTTGTGTCATAGTGTTTAATCTGAATGAATAAATACACAAATAATAAAAAAATAAATACACAACAAATTAATACCATAACATATAGTGATGGAAATTTGTAAGGACACTGTAGGTACTCATGTTTTTATATGGAAAGATTATTTATATACCCAGGAAAAAATCAGCACCTTATAGATGCTAACATGTGAAATTATTAACTTTGTTATGTGTTTTTGCTCTTCTAAGAAATTGGTGTATATGGGTCTGATATGCAATCATTATGGAATTTATGACAATATCCCAAGAAGATTTCAAGAAGTTTAGCCTGAATGATAGAATAACCACCGACAAATTATTACAATGTGATATTGATTTTTTGAAAGTCGAGTGTAATATACTGATTTTCTATTCATATGCATTATGCACATGTTATATATGCGAGAACACTGGCAGTACTCCCTATTTTTGTACTTATCTTTGATGTTAATCATGATTAACTGAATTGCTTTGTTATACAACATCTGTGATGTGTCTATATGCATGTATGTTTACATATACATACTAACTTTTGTAAAGAGTGCAACATAAATGATCTCTTTTGGTGCTCTGCAATTGATAATCAGGATATTTTTATTTTTATGTGCAATAGCTTCTTTGAAATGTCGAAACCGAAACCTGCACTGCAGACAAGGACATTAGCACGTTTGGGCATTGGGACACGTTTGCATGGATTAAAAAATAGTAGGTTTGATTTATATAGCGCCGAAAAAGAAAAGTTGTTGTATCATATACAATGTATATTATTACATGTAGAGTCAAACCTGTCTTAGCAGCCAATATGCCTGTAGTGCATGGCCACCAAAAGTGATCACCTGCAGAGGAACACAATGTTATGTAACCTGTCTATAGAGGTCACTTCTAGTCTGCAGTGGTCACTTGTTTATTTCCTTTATAGGTGCATGGTCACTATTCACAGGTTTGACTGTGTAATGTTTGTTTGAAGTGTAGTTTTGAGAATATCTCAAGTATGCTTTCTTGGATAGAACCAGATATGAAATGCAAGTTTGGGGTCATACCATTTTTGTGTGTAAATGGCATAGTTTTCCCCCAATGATATTCAGGTTTGTTTGTTTGTTTTCTTGTTTAAATTTATGAACACAATACCAGAGCATCACTGAATGATGAGAAAAGTTTGAGATGGTGAGAATCATAATGTGCTATTTTTGTAAGTTTTCATGAATAAAATGAATACAAATGAATACATTTACATTGCATTATGAATTATAACATACATTTTCTTATTAACTGCATTATATAAGATTTATTGTTAAAATCAATTTTGACTTATCCAATTAAAATATGAATCAGCATATGTTATAAAAATATGATGATCATGCATCATCATGATCATGACGATGATGAAGACAAAATGGACGATGATGATGATGATGACGATGACAAAGATGACAATGAAGATGATGATGATTATTATGATGATGGTCATGATGAAGAGGCTGGTGGAGGATAAGGGTGATGAGGAAGATGATGAAGATGAGGATAATATGATGATGATGATGATGATAATGATGGTGGTGGTGATGATGATGGTGAAGATGATGACTTATGATGATCGATGATGATATTTTTAGAGGATCAATTCCTGTTCAAATATTAAGTTCCTCATGATCGATGAGGCTGTAATAAATAATCTGCCAAAGGGATAATTCATTGCATACAATTTAGTATCACTAAAACATTGTTTTTATTAGACTTGTGTGTTTACTTCTACATCCATGTATTTTACGAATATATATTCCCTTGCTGGTGTCCCTTTTCAAAAAGTCCACTTGCAACCTCACCCCCCCCCCCCCCCCCCCCCTCCCCCTACCCCCCTCGGTAGGTAAACACATCAATCAGCTGACTAATCATGTGACCTTCGCACTTTATTTTGTTTGCATACGTGTACGTACACCGATCATGCATTCATGCACTGCATGCTCGTACAGTATTATAATTGCGTGTGTTTATATCGAGCTGAGAAGCCTGAGATGAGCTTTTGGACGCAGTCATCAAAAAGAAACGAAGAAAACAAGTTTTAAATTTTCGACTGAAATCTTGATACTAATTCTAAGGACACCGATATAATGGCAGGTCCACTGGTTGAGGCGGGTACATCCTTTTCGCCATTGGTAAGTCATCAGAATGTCGTAAAAATCATTAAAAAGTAGAGTTAAATTCAGCAGATGTTTAACTTTTCTGAGCGGAATCGCTCTTGTTGCGCGAGCCGTGTCCACTGGCGTGGTGTGCTTGTCGAGTTCGTGTGATTGTTGTGAGACCGAGACTTGAGAGTAACACTGAATAAGTTCAGTAACACGGAGTCTGATACTATTTTAGTGATTAATTGATTAATTGTATGATTTTGATGTATCCAACGTGGTATTTGGGTAATTTAGAATTTTGTTTATAATAAAAATTCACAATTTAAAGTCAAGAAGGTTCTCTTTTTTTTGTTTTTGTAATTGCATTGTATGCCACGCTCTGACTCGGAGTCTGAATTAATTGGTCATGAATAATTCTCAAATACCACTCTAGATCGACAAATCTAGCGCTTTCATGGCCTCTTTGACATTATTTCTGAAATATTTTACTGTCGGCCTTCTAGAAGGCCGACAGTAAAATATTAGGCCGACAGTAAAATATTTCAGTAATAATGTCAAAGAGGCCATGAAAGCGCTAGATTTGTCGATCTAATACCACTCTAGAATGCTAGATAGTGTAATAAATGTTCAAGCCCTGTTTTATGTTTTGAAATTTGAACTGTCATACACTGTTGGACTTTGGCTTTGGCCTTGACTTGTCAGATCATCACTGGATACTCTGTAGTGCTGATGCAAACAACGCATTTCTACTTGACACTGAAATAACCAACGCAATGGATGAACAAAATATTGGTACTTTTTAAAACAAATTTTCATAAAATCTACACATAAACAAACCCATCAATCTAACCCACTGATTTATCAAACATTATTTGTGAAATCATATTTTTCGTGCCATTCATAAAGGGAAAATTTCAATAGTCATTGTTACTTAATTTTGTTGTTAATTTTCTTACACTTGCAGCATCTGTCAAATATTTCTTGGTACAGTATTTGAAACAAAACTTCTGCATAATAAAGTGAATAAATCTAATGTGTGTGACTGATAGTTCAAATGATCACTAGAAAGACACATTCTTTAGATTTTGGGACATTATTATTGAACATGTCACTTCTGCATGTTCAATGATAACGTCCCAAAATGTAAAATACTAGCGTTGTCTTGAACTAGCTTGTGAACCTAAGCTAGGGCAAGTCCGAGTAAATTTTTACTATAAAGCAATATGAATTATGATAAGTATAACATATGTTGGGTTGATCATATCACCCCTCTCCCCGAAAAAATATAAATGAATAAATTAATTAATTAATAAATAAATACAAAAATAAAATAAGATAAATAAATAAATAAATAAATATTTAAATTAATGAAAACAAAAATGAGCTTCCACCAACATTAAAGTTTTGAAAGGAAAGCTTTTGTCCACCATCTGTTATTCTCTCACAGTTCTATCCCTTCCAGACCCTTTGTGTTGAGATCACTGGAGCACATTGTTGGCATCAGTGCTAATCCTTAATCCCTATTCAGCACAGGATTAATCCCCTTAATCCAAGTTATAGATTGACACAAAGTCAATGATCTGTGCATCATCCCATCTAATCATGTGTGGTCAGTCTGTGGAAGGCTGTGTTCCACCACTTGTCAAAGATTCAGATTATTGGGTCTGAGGACTATTTTGTATAGAACCATTAAGGTATCAGTCTAAATACAAGTTTGGTGGTAGAACAAGCACAGTCTTATCTTGTCAGTGTTCTTCCTGTTAGCTATATCACATTATTGTACAAGTTATTGTTTATTTTGTGTGTAAAGATAATCCATTTTCTCCTCTTTTTTTCTGGTTTTGGAGGAGGGGGTGGTGGTTCGATCTTTTGGATGGACCAATTTTCTCAATGTGTTTGGCTTTTGAAAGAAACACAAATCTTGATCCTTGCTTTGATGATGATGATGATGATGAGGATGATGATGATGATGATGATAGTTTTAAAAGATTTGATGAATATGTTCCTGTAATAAAATCTGCCAAAGGGATACTTGCATCAAGTATCGCTAAAAGATTATATTTATGAGACCTATGGGTTTACTTCTGCATAATGTATGTATTTTACAAATATATTCCATTGAATGTCCAAATTCCCTTAAATTGAACATTGCTAGTGTCTCAAAGAAATCCACCTCCAACCCATACTCCAACCTCACCCCTCACCCCTCACCCAGGGTAGGCAATGATGATGATGGTGTGATGCATACCTGCCAACTATTACGATTTTGGCGTAATCATTACGATTTATTGTTTTAAATTCGGCCTTACGATTTTGTGTCACAAAATTACGATTATTTTTTTTTTTAATTAAAAAATTATAATTTTTTATTTTTGATTTATTAAACAAATTTTTTTTTAAATAATCCTCTCTGCTTGCTGGTAATGATAAAAATGTTTACCCATAACCTGATTTAGTATGTGTTATGCTAAATGGAATCCTCTTACTCCAGATTCTTATTAATAGGGTTAAAAATCTCACCACAGAATGCACCAGATTGCACAAATCTGAACCCCAAAATTGAAAAATCTCCCAACCGTGGGAGGGGGGACACCCCTTCCCTCCGCTCAGTCGCTTCGCTCCCTCACAGTAGTTCTCAAAAGCTTTTCAGTGTTTTTTATGAACAGTACTTTTCATGTCTGACTATGACACAAAAATTACCCACTTGTGTTGAATTTTAGGGAAAATGATCCCTAAAATAGGCTCAGATTGCACCAGAGAGCATCTGGGACCCCAGAGCTTCCAGGGCCCTAAAGTGGGCCCTGGACCCCGGGTAAAGGGACTTTCGCGCTCGTGATGTGCGCTTCGCGCACATCTTGGTCGCTCTGCTCCCTCGCCGTGTCTCACAAAAAAACGATTACTATTTTTGGTCTTCAAAGGTTGGCAGGTATGTGTGATGATGATTATTATGGCGATGATGATTGTGATGATCATAACAATGAGATGAAGATGAAGATGGTGGTGGTGATGATGATGACGATGATTATAATGGTGGTGGTGATGACGATGATGATGATGATGGTGATAATGATGATGAGATGAAGAGGATGAAGATGGTGGTGGTGATGATGTTGAATATGATGATTATAAAGAAAATGATACTTTGTTGATTGATGATGATAATAATGATAATTGCACACTGGATGTCGTCTCTGCACATTTGTGTTTTACCATACAATACATAATGTAGAAGTGTAAAACAGATTCCTTCTTCAATTTTCATTTTGTTTTTTTAGGTGGGTGTCATCTTCATCTTCAATCTGATTGTGGGCACAGGAGCCCTGACTATGCCCAAGGCCTTTGGAGAGGCTGGTTGGCTTATTAGCGTGGTTATCATCATCGTTCTTGCTTTTGTCAGGTATTTCAATTCAAAATTTTCAGTTTAATTTGTTTATATGAAATACTGAATAAAAAGTTTGAAGACTAATGTCAGTTTCAGAGGAAAAAGCTTTGGCACTGTAAAAAAAAAAACTATAATTAATATATTTATCCTTCGAAAGTAAACTTTAGAAACCATATACAAAATATATATATATTTGCTTAAAATTATTTCTTGAAATGTGAAAGAATCATAACTTATTTGGGGTGAAAATCAATAGTTTTTTAGGCTGTAATTTAAATGGGAAATGTAATCACTTGAGGCTATATTTTATATACTGTACTTGGTAAATTATGACAAAAATGTAAGTCACTAGGCATCAACTTGGTATAAACAAATGCTTGTTCCTTTAACATTCCTTTAACATCTATACCAAATAAACGCTACCTTCGAATGATGATTCATTTTGACATATTCTCATGCCAAATGAAGTGCAGAAAGCAAAGTCCATTTTGGCCCTGGTATATCAATAGAAAATATCTCATAAAAATATACTTTTATTTTAATGTTAATCTCTAAAGACAACTTGAATTGTAAATCTGCCAATATCCTGTTACATTTAATCATGCTTCTATAATGCCATTGATACTGACATTGACACTTATAGTTATATGATTCTTTTATTTCATATTTTGTTGTATTTATGATGTTTGTAAATTTGTTTCATATGAATTTGTTGATATTTAAGTGGCTTCTTGTAATCTGCATTAACCTATTCACTGGACTGTCTGGAAATTTAGTTTTTCTATAGCAATATAACTAAAATGGGATTATGATAAGTAACGCTAATATATACACACACAAACTAACACTCCCGCACAAACTCACACACACACCCCAAACTTAGACAGACACAAGTACAAACTGCCACACCCACATCCACACCTACTTTGATACATTTTGAAAACAAGTAGGGAATGAATGCAGTTTTCTACAATCTTGAGCTACCTGAACTTAAAGGGTACCACTACCCCAAAATAATATTTTTATAGATGAAAGGTAACATCTTTAGTAGTCCATTATTTCATCAACAAGCTCATAAAAATATGTTTCCAGAAAAATATTATATAATTGGAAAGCGCATCACCATTCTAAAGCATGCGTTCATGGGTCTGCATGTACGAAGACTACCTTTGTCCAGAGCGAACAAATCGTCCAGGATTCTATTGTCTCCAAACGTACGTGTGAATAGAATTGGCGCACTCGCAAATGTTTGGCGCGTACGGAACCATGAAATAACAATGGTTCTGTAAGTGGTGGTAATTAATTGCATTGTTTATGAATTACACAACCCTTTGCAAAATGTGGGGTATCTATTTGATATCACAAAACAGTACCAAAACATAATTATGTGTTGTTCTTTGCCTGGTGGTCCCCTTGATGTACCTGTTATGGGGCATCTGGTCGCCTTATGTTTGTAAACTTGTAGATTGTTTTGTCATATATGTATCGAGGCTCTTTTCATTTTTTTCACACACACACACATGAACCCACCCACAGTACCTATTATACAAACCCATATCCCATCCATCCGCATCCACTTTTGGAAATTTTAAAAACAAGTAGGGAATGAATGCAAAGTTTTCAACAATCTTGAGGGCAAGTGGGGGCTACCTGAACTTAAATATTTACTTGTTTTCCAGCGTCAGGTAGCCTTATGTTTGTGAACTTGTAGATTGTTTTGTCAGTATGTAGATCAAGGCCCTTTTAATGTCTGCTTTGAAACCATCTTGGCAAACACTCCACTTTATATTTACACTAGCTGTAGCTGAAGCAGGCTAAATAGATTTTAGATGTTTGTTTACCATGCAAATATATGCCAATTTATGACCCTCAGTTGCAGGTTTTTTTGTATAGTTCCTATCGCTATCTGACCTCAATAATACCTGTAAGTCCCCAACTTATTGCTTACTGTAACCTGGTACATTACATGTTAACCAATTGCTTACATAGGCATACAATGCAGGGGGAGGGGGATGCACCCCCCCCCCCCCCAGGAGTGTTGAAAATTGCCATTAGTTTGGTTAAAAGCACCTCAGATTAGGACAAAATTCTTGCCATCTTCGAGCAAAATCTGATCTTTTTGGGGCAGCTAAATGGCGAGGACCTTTTGTGTTTTGCTTGTTAGCTTAAAACTGTGACAGTATGAAAAAGACCTCAGCAGTCACCACCCCCACCCCCCCCCCCCCCCCCTCCCAACCTGGATAGATATATTGCTTACAGAAACCTGTTGTGCAAACTCTATGGGGATATCAGGATCTTTATAGTGGAGCAGGTTAACTCTTAAAATGTAATCACAATAATGCAATATCCAATAGTGATCAGGTTACTGTCAGAGTCATAGATTTTGGGACCAATGATCCAAGAGTCCTTAAACCCCATACACAGGGTTGTTGAGTAAAACGAACATTGCAATAGAATGGATCAGTTATGAATATGAAATATGATCATTAAATGTAAAATAGCTGATCAATCTAAAAAGTATCATAATTTCAATGTTCTAATATATTAAACCATGCCAACCCTGCCCTGAAATGCCAAACTTAGAGACCCCAGAATAAAACAAAATATATAATTTCTATCTAGAGTAAAATGCAGTGCTCACAATTTTTGTGAAATGCAGGAATGATTTTTTGACATGTTTATCTTTGAAATGTATCTCTACTTTCTAAATGAAAAAGGGCAAAGGAAGAAAGGTTTCTCCGGGATTCGAACCCAGGCCTAAAAATTTACCTTTTTTTTCTCTACTAGCCCATTCAGACAAGTAAAATCATAAATGTTCAAATTATAATGTTCACATATAATTTACTTGCCACACTTACTTCAGGATGAGATTTAGGTGTAAGGAATTACATTCTACTCTCGCAGTTGAAGAACAATTTAAAGGGGTAGTTCAGTTTTGGTATTGAGGGCGCTGCACAAAATAATTTTTTGTAAAATAATGAAAAACTGAGTGTAAAATTGAAAGAGCATACAATTGTAATGGCAGAATAAACTTAATTTGATAAAAATCGGTTCAGAAATGGCTGAAATATCAATAAATATATCCGACCGTAATAAATCTGGGGCCCAGAAATATTTGATGATTTTTTTTAAAATTAAAAAACTGCTTACACTTTTTCAAAAATTTTCAAAATAGGTTTTAAAATAGTTGTTGATGATCTCTCTATTTAATCATTATTTCAACAAAACATCACATGCATAATTTTGTATGAAAAATGGTTGAAACCAACGCTTTTTTACAGAGCGCCCTCTTGTGTTTGATGGCTCTTTTTGAATGATAACAGGCTTTTTACTTAGTCGTTTGTAATTTTCTACACCTTTCGAGCATGGTGGAGTTATAAATAGTAGTTTGTAATGTTATTGTGCAGGTTTTGGTTACTAAAGATCAGCCTTACCAAAACTGTAATACCCCTTTAAGTTGCCTGATGCAGGGTATCACCAAAGTGATGCAGCTTTTCTGGTTAAATATTAACATGTTGATGATGGGGGTGTTTGCTATGCTTTTAACATTGCCTATGATCGGGTAATGCCCGCAATTAAGTTTAATTTAAAACCATATTTATGGATCATTTAGCCACCGGGGTAGACTGCTAGTTGATTGATGAGTTAATACGCCTGACATTTATGGCTTGCAATCATTCAGGATTCCTTGTTACAATATCATCTGAAATAGTTACGGTGGTCCGATATATGATGACATAAACGGTACCCCGGGGTACCAGACGAAAATCCGCCATTTTGTTTAATTATTTATTTAATTTTTAGGGCTGTACTGTGGGTATAGCGTGCATACAATCGCGCACTGCACTGCATGCACAACGCAATAGCTGCGGTACGGTTGGACGCAAGATGGCGCTGCACAACGCGGTACCCCGGGGTACAACGGTACCCCGGGGTACCGCGTGTGTCATCATATACAGCTAGTGTGGTTTTATGAATTAGGCCTAGAATGCTAGCTCAGTTAGTCCATTCTTATGTTTTATTCTTGTTTAAATGATGATAGAAAAAAAGAGAAAAAAAATGATGCATGTGTATACATGGTCTGATAAGGATTTAAGCCTGAATTTTTGGTTAAACAAGAACAAGCTACATGTATACTACTAATAAAGATAATTTGTCTAATGGATAACTATTTTACCAAATTTAGTAAAGTGCAAAAAACAAGTTTGTTATTTATTAATGTTTAAATTGCATCATATAGGCATTGAAAAGAGGACCACTAACGTTGAAAATGATTTGCTTGATTTCTCAAAACAAATTTACTCAATAAAATTAACCCAGGATTCAGTACTGGTCCCCAAAATACTCTGGCTTGAGTCAATGTAGAATACATGTTAAATAGGAGGGCTAGACCTTTAAAGGGATCTAGTAACTTTGTTGACATGTGCAAAAAGTGATGAAGAGTTGATGCAATGTATAGTGTTGTTATCTCATATGTCAACAGGGTATTGTGTGAAAATTTCAAGTCAAATGGACATTGCATGGCCAAGTAATGAGCGAAAATGCAAAGTGATATTGGGTGATATTCACTAACTCACTGCATTCACTTTGTACAGGGATGAAAAACTCGCCCGGAGTTTTTCTTATCTGAATACTTCAATCGTACATATCTTTGTAACGAAAGGGAAATTTGAAAAACCGAAACCTGTCCCATGATTTTATTATTAATACGAATACAACAAGGTATGAGGGAACCGCTAGATCAAAAATTTTATTTTGAGGATTTGGACAATGTTACTAAGTCCCTTTAAGTGAAACCAGTAAAGTGTCTAACTCCACGAAAATAACCCAGGATTCAGTACTGGTCCCCAAAATACTCTGGCTTGAGTCAATGTAGAATACATGTTATATCAAAATAAATCAGTCCTGAACAAGTTAATGTTCTTGAAGGGGCCTTAGGGTTAGTACACACTAGATGGTACAAGTAGGCTTACATGTACAGTGTTACCAAATTGTTAATGTTATTTGGGGGGGGGGGGGGGGGGGGTGTTTCACAAAGATCCAAAGTTGAACTTAACTCTAAGTTGGACTTAAAACTTATGGAAAGCCATTAGTTTCTTTGAAACATTTTTGTAAATGTTATTTTAAAAGGCATAAAATGTTGATTCAAATTATTCATATTTTCTATTATCAAAGAGATTTCATGTTTTTTATGTAACATTTATAAAAAGGCTAAAATACTTGCATTTTTTGCTTTTGAATATATTTTATTCCAAGGCTACAAATGGCTTACCATACTTTTTAAGTCCAACTTAGGATCTTTGTAAAACACCCCCCCGGGTCAATAAATTATGTTAATGAACAACTCCCCCATAGTGTGTACCAGTTACCACAATGTGTGAAGTCATTGATTGACAAAGAGATCTCTAGAAACTTGATGCCTTCTAACACGCAGTTGTTTGTTATCTGTAATATTGTTGTCAGTCATTGATTGTTAAACTTAACAATGGTTCTTTCAATGTGTCATGAATGTGCGTTTCTCACAACCAACACCCAAAGCTATCATTTACGCAAACATACATGTATACAATGTACAAATATTCAGAAACTGTTTGAATTATTAACATGGTGCAGTTATTTAGATTTGATTTATTCTTAATGATTCTTTGAAGCTGATAAAAGTGTAAAATCCAAGTTTGTCAATTGCACTCATACATGATATTACATGCAAAGTTGATGCAAAATATAAGGCAAATTTTACTGTATACAAACACAATAATTCATGAATATTACAACGTAAAAGATGTTCTAAAATTGTACACATAATTTGGGTAGGTTTTACTTCTTTGTTTTCCAATTGCTCGCACACTCCTAAATTAACAAAAAAAGGGGAGATCTCACTGTTGAAATGCTCAATAAATTTAGTAAATCTAAAAAACCCAAACTCAAACAAATGATGTATAATTTAAATGATCATCTAAACATCTATACACAATTTGCATAGTGCATGTTAAATACAGGAGGGCTAGACCTTTAAAGGGATCTAGTAACTTTGTTGACATGTGCAAAAAGTGATGAAGAGTTGATGCAATGTATAGTGTTGTTATCTCATATGTCAACAGGGTATTGTGTGAAAATTTCAAGTCAAATGGACATTGCATGGCCAAGTAATGAGCGAAAATGCAAAGTGATATTGGGTGATATTCACTAACTCACTGCATTCACTTTGTACAGGGATGAAAAACTCGCCCGGAGTTTTTCTTATCTGAATACTTCAATCGTACATATCTTTGTAACGAAAGGGAAATTTGAAAAACCGAAACCTGTCCCATGATTTTATTATTAATACGAATACAACAAGGTATGAGGGAACCGCTAGATCAAAAATTTTATTTTGAGGATTTGGACAATGTTACTAAGTCCCTTTAAGTGAAACCAGTAAAGTGTCTAACTCCACGAAAATTACTTGGAGCTTCCACATTTCTCTTCTACCGTGTTGTTTGGCTTATGGTAAGAGAATAATAAAATAGGGTTAGAATTGTTTAAATGCCCCTTTAGTATGACGATATCTATCATTGATAATCATTCAGCTTAAGAGCGTTAATGAACGGTCATAAACCTCATTCACGTTATACAGTAATTTGTTGTAAAAGCTGACGCAAATTTTGGCTTTTTTAACCAGGAAAGTAGTGATCTTTTTCAATGAAACTTTCACACATCATTCGGGCATATCTTACAATGATTTTGGTATAGGATTGAACTTGAAGTCTCAAATGTAATTTTGGGCAATATCTGACACTTTACAGGTGCACCTTTAAACATAAAATGCAATTTCTCATGATTTTCTTCTGTAATTTTTCACAGTTATGTGACAGCAACTTTTGTCATAGAAGCTATGGCTGCAGCAAATGGGATCATCAAATACCGAAGGAAAGACAAGAAGAAAGAGGTGAGTGAAGCGCCCCCACCCCCCCACCCCCCAAAAAAAAACAACAACAACAAACAAATAATAATAATAATAATAATAAATAAATACATTTTAATAAAATAATTTTTTTTAAAGGGGAAAAAAAGAGGAACAAATATCAAATAAATGAACTTGCATCAGACAAGAGATGTTATTGAAAAAGTTGACAATTAAGGGCTCAAATAATAAGATGAAACTTTGCACCTATACCTTAAAATGCATGCTCTTGTTGTTCTTGCTCAAATACAAGAGTTGTAAATTGCTGTAGAAACAATAATTTCTGTTTAAATTGTAAAGTTATGCTAATGCTTAGTTCTTTAATACCATGAATTTGATAATCGATCTCTGCAAATTGTAATTTTTTAAGCTCCCGAAATGGTAATAAATAATGTTCCATCTTTATGGTAAAAATTACATTGTTAACATTATCCTTGATGCTCTTTAACATGTCCATGGATAATATACTGTAATTTTGTCAATTTTTAAGAATGAAAAATAAATAAATAAATAATTTAAAACCAATGCTACTATTTCAGATGCTTTTCAAAATAAAAACTAAGTCCTGCTTTAACTATGATGTGTTTTGTGGTGATGAGTCACATAAAAAAAAAAATCAGAAACATAGCTCATGGAAATTGAAGTTCCCTTTTAACTCAGTGTTTGTGATTTTATTGATTTAGTGTGAGCAACTTTCATTGTACATGTATATATGTGACCGGCTATAGCAAAACCCTGCACTTGTCGGTAATTCATGTTTTTTAAGAAATTGGCATTTTAAGTTCACATAAGTGAGTAAAAGACTTGTGATTGTGAAATTGAATCAAGCATATCTTTGCCAATTATTGACCAATTTCTTGGAACAAAGCATCAAATGAAAGCTTGTGATGAGGCCTTTTTAATGGTATGAAAATCTACATTTTGATTTTTACCGACAAGTGCAGGGTTTTGCTATAGCCGTTCTATTAATTGATGTTTATATGTTTGTGTAAATAGAAAATTATTTTTAATCAATCATATTCATGTCACATTGTTTGCTTTTGCTTAACAAGTTGACATGATCAACATGTATTCCTGAAAATAAATTAATTCAATTCATAAACTTCATGTTCATGTCAACTAAGTATTGAACATGATCCTTTTCTAAATAATACATGAATGTATGTAATTGATATTGTTTGATTTATGTTTGCATGATATAAAGCCTAAGGACCGCTATAAATATAAGGACCGCTATAAATATAAGGTAAACATTCACAGTGCAAGCTTTGCAGCATGCATGCTTTTTAACAACTTGATTATACAAGTTGAAATTTAACTAAAGCTTGCTTTTATTGTTTTATTTATTTAATATTGGTTAGTTAAAAGGTATAATTTACATTATTTAACCATTTTTAAATATGATTACATTTGCTAAATTACAAAACACTTTTTAAACTTAGAATTACTACCATGTTTAGAGCTGCATTATGTTCTATTGATTTGCATATTTTGTTTAATTTATAAAACATCCTTTTATTGACTTTTATTTTTGTTTGGTTTTTGAGGAGATTTATCTTTCTATAGTATCTAGCACCGCAAGGTCTCACGCCCAGCCTGTTTCCTATGTTATCTTGCAAACTAACCATCGATTGACAATGTTATCAATCATACATGTATGTGCAGTTGGAAACATTTGTTTTGTTTCTCTTTCAGTTTAATTGAATGGGTTAATGTTTAATTAGCCGGGTTTATTGCGTTAATGGCACATCACAACAACTGAATTGGCACTCTCAATTCATGTATGTCATTCTTTCTTTCTCAAGCACTTTTTTCTTCTCTTATTTCACTTTCAATTGAAAAATATGGGTAGAAAATATTTAGCAATTTTATTTTGCATTACTGACACTGATCAGGGCCCCCGTTGCAGAAAGAGATACAATCGCTTGTAAGTTACAGTTGATTGCAAGTCAGAAAATGTGTGCCTTTCAACCAATCAGATTTGCGCATTTTCGAACACATGATCTGACTTACAATTAATTGATTTGTAACTTTAAAATTAATTGTATCTCTTTCTGCAACGGGGCAATGAACTGTATTTGACGATAGTTTTTTCCTAAGCACTTTGTTATCTTGTTTCTCTTTAAGTTGACAAATATGGGTTGATATTAAGCTTCTTTTTTTTTTTTTGCATTACTGACACTGACTCATCATAACCGGTATATTAACAATATACATTTTTGTATGCACTTTATAGTTATTTTGTTTCTATTTTATTTTGAGATGTATCCGGGTTAATAGTTAGCAATTTTATTTTGCATTACTGACACATCACAACTGTATTTGACAATGCATTTCTATTTATTGACACATCATAACTCCTTAATTGGTCATCTGAATAGTTATTGTTCTTGACTGGTGTTTAAGACAGGTCAGGGCTCAACACTCGCACTGGCCCGCTGGCCCGGGGCCAGTGAAATCACACTCTGGGCCA
Organism: Echinarachnius parma; assembly: GCA_037951105.1. NCBI lineage: Eukaryota > Metazoa > Echinodermata > Echinoidea > Clypeasteroida > Echinarachniidae > Echinarachnius > Echinarachnius parma. The sequence goes on from JBAMJV010003284.1 coordinate 36,212, forward strand.
GCAAAAATGTATAAAAGTCATATTTTGGTGCCTCGATCGGGCAAGCAGATTTTCATCCCGACATTAACAAAATTAAGATCTCCGTTCTCATCAAGAGAAGTCTAATCAAATTAAAAACCTGGGCCGAGTGCCTTTGATTGTGGTTTTAATATTAACCCTCTTGTGTACAATGGGTATTTCTGGTGCAATGTCTGTATGGTAATTTCTAGACCGAATAAATCTGGCCTTTTGGGACCTAGTTTACGTTAACCTGTTACCTACTACAGTTCCCGTAGTCAAGGGGTTAATTCTGCTTTGTCATGCACTGTCAGCCCCTTCTAATGCCAGGGGGGTGTTTCACAAAGATCCTAAGTTGATCTTAGCACTAAGATGGTCTTAAATATTATGGAAAGCCATTAGTGTCTTGAAACAGTTTTATAAAAGTTATGTTGAAATGCATAAAATGTTGATTCAAATCATATATATTTTCTAACAATTATCAAAGAGATTCATAATCTTCACATAAAATTCATGAAATCTCTTCGATAATTAGAAAATATATATGATTTGAGTCAACATTTTATGCATTTCAACATAACTTTTATAAAACTGTTTCAAGACACTAATGGCTTTCCATAATATTTAAGACCATCTTAGTGCTAAGATCAACTTAGGATCTTTGTGAAACACCCTCCTGGTTTGCTTGTGTCAGGCTTTGGGGCAGATGCAAGGCTGCGAAATCCCGATGTGCACTGGGATTAACGAACGGGTGATACATGAGTAATTTCATGTTGTGGTACTGACTCTTAGTAGTAATTCAAGATGGATGTAATGGGCAATTTTTATCTAAACAATAAAGTTTAATAACCTAGTTGCTTATAAAGTCGGGGACTCATATTTATTTGAATCTACATTTTTTTTGTAAGCATTTTCATCAAAACACTGTATTTAAACTAGCACAGGATAATCACTTTTAGTTTGAACATTAACAAGATTTGCATTTAACCCATTGCAAAAAGATATATGATTTTGGTTTAACCAACACTCTCCATGGATAGACTCCAGCATGACTATTTTAAGAAGAAGTCCTGAATGGGATTCATAACATCATGAAGAGGCTTGTTTGGAGAAGGAAAACAAAAATCATAATTTTTATTGATGAAGTCTAGATAAATTAACACAACTAAAACAGCACATTTAACATTTTTATAATAATAAAACGTTTCTATTCATAGAAGACCAGCATCACATTTTAATTTGAAATGTAAACCTAAATTTCAACAACAAGTTTCTTTAAATGGATGGTCTTC